>JABWIB010000883.1:82127-109198 GCA_016617825.1 Platyplectrum ornatum
TCCTGGTGGAGGGCACAGGGCTCCTGGTGGAGGGCACAGGGCTCCTGGTGGAGGGCACAGAGCTCCTTTGGGGCCACAACCAATGTGGAAGCTGCAGGAGATGAGCCCCCCTGGCTAATGTACCACAAAGACATCCTCCAATAAATACAGAGCATGCCAGGAAACACTCGGCTGTTTCCTGCATACCTCCCATCTGTTCTGAATTCTGCTGGACAGTCCCGCTTTTGGGTGATTGTCCAAGTGTCCCTTCCGCCTCCCAAATAAAAAACTTTGTTTTTTATCTTTGCAGCTCTTAAATTTTAACTTTTGCCACGGCATTTAAAAGGGCAGGGCTTGGGTGAGTCAATCAGGGCTGGGGACAGCACTTATGTCTCCCGATCCCGGTCCCCAGAAAGTTGGGAGGTATGTAGCAGCGGGGATGCAAGGGGGTGATAGCATCTGTCTACAGTCTCTTGCCCCGTTATTGCTTAGTAGTAGGTCAATAAACAAGATGCACGCTGGGAAACTGAAGGGAGCAGGGTCTACCCAGGCGGCAAATAACAGTACTAAGCTGTTGGGGGCCAGAGTTGGCATGGTTAGCAAACGGTGCGCAGAACCGATATCTACATTAGGTATCCATTATGCGGAACCGGTGTGAACCGGCTGAAGCCCACCACTAGTTATATCCTGCTGCAGACCCCTGACAATAACACTACACAGGATTGCTGCTACAGCAAAAGGTTAATATTGAGGCGCCGTCTCACAACCTATGATTTTCTGTTGTCTATTGTTCACATTATAACACCAGCCCATTCCTTGCACTGTGATAAGAGTATAATAGTCATTCATCCTACAGGATAAATGAACTCTTGTGTGCTGTGATCTGATTTGCCATCCTTTTTATTATTATGGTTGTTCTCCTGTGCAGTACAAACTACCAGACAACATCACCAAACCAGAAGTTATATGCATTTATCTTTCATTCAGCTAGATTTTATTTGAATGTGTTCTATGAGTGTACAAGAATGTAATTCAAAATTAATTACAAAGAAATAAAACAAATGAATGTAAGCAATGTACACCTCTGTCTATTACCATACTAACCTTCTCCTGAAGCTTTGTATACTTTGTAGACAGGTAGCATTAATGGGAGTACACCTGTATGCTATTACTTTATAGTAATGACTGCAGCATGAACACACTCTGCAACCCCCAAGTTATTCGACAATATCGCTACAAAATGAAGACAGAAGAACAGATTTAAAGCAGATGTGAGATAAGTAGAAGAGTAATTTGGAAGCCTTGATGGCAACTCTTTGTGTGTTCCACTCTTCCATAAAATAACAATAGAATGCCTGCATCTAAAGTCTGTCTTAATGCAGTGGTATATAACTAGGGTTGTTGGAGCAACAGGCTAATAAGTAAGTAATAATCACACCCATTTATAATACTTTATTTATTTTTAAATACTTTATTTATTTTTTACTATATATACCTGATCCAGAGTTACGTGCAACCACAACTCGCAAGTGCAAGCAGGCAATAGGTGCATCTGTTATGCCTCTCATCCATATAGATGATTTACACTGGGACCAGATTTCATTTGGACTACCTTTGGAAACACATTACATAGGATGTAAAATTAGCGTTTTGTAAACATCAAGGCTGCTGGCAAATCAGTGACTAGCAGCCTCCTTTGAAAGACCGGCGACATTCATATGCTGCTGCTCCCGTGTTTCCCCGATAATAAGACACTGTCTTATTTTTTTTTTTCCAAAAAAAACCATAGGGCTTATTTTCGGGGTAGGTCTTATTTTAATTAACATTGACAGAGATTTATATAAATAGTCCTGCTTTTATCCCCATCATGCCCCCAGTCCTGCTTTTATACCCATCATGCCCCCCAGTCCTGGATAATTCACTAGGGCTTATTTTCGGGGCATGACTTATTTTCGGGATAGGGCTTATTTTCGGGATATGGCTTATTTTGCACAGTTTTACAAAAATTGGGGTAGGTCTTATTTTCAGGGTAGGTCTTATTATCTGGGAACGTGGTAGTGTCTGGTTCTTCTGTGCTCCAACAGCTCTTGTCGCTATTCCTGAACATATGGGCTAAACTTACTAAACTGCAGGATCAGAAAAGTAGGGATGTTGCCCATAGCAAACAATAAGAATCAAGCTCTCAGTTTAATTTTATATATCGGAGAATGTGATCTTGAGTCTGATTGGTTGCTATGGGCAACATCCCCACTTTTCCAATCTCATAGTTTAGTAAGGCATAGAGAGTGCAAGGAAAATTGAAAATTGGGGATGTTGGCCATAGCAACCAATCAGATTCAAGCTCATAGTTCCATTTAACATACTGGCAAATTTAACCTTGAATCTGACTGGTTGCCATGGACAACAGCTCCACTTTTAAATCTCCCTGCTTAGTAAATTTAGAACTGGTGTTTTGTTTTGTTTTGTTGAAAAAACATAAAACGGAACATCATATCTAAAACACCCCATGACATAGCACATACAGATACATTATATTCCACAAGTTAGTAAATCCAAGCTGTGCTTTAATGTTCATTATGGGAACAAGATTATAGATGTGACACAATGCAGTATTTCAGCACTAATAACTCAGGACGTTTAACAATGATAACATTATTGATCCATATGGCTCATTGCAGACATTTCTGTTATGTTTGCTCATGTACCACATTTGCAGAATGAAAATGAAGCAAAGTACAACTTTAGACAATTATGCTGTGCAAAATGACATGCTTACAATGTAATAATTTCACGAAATGCCATGTCGGATCAGAAGAACATTTTGTTCTTCATTTATCTTTAGTGGCTCTTTCAGGTAGCTCAATATTTATTATTTAAAAGGTTCACAAAAGATCTGTTGTTGAACACGGACATAATACAAAATGAAATAAACATAAATAAATTTCCAGAAATGTAAAATAACAGATAATTATACTGTTAGATTTCGCATTAAATAATCATGTTATGAATATAGAAGAAAAGAAAGCCATGAAAACAGACAAATATACAAAAATTAAAGAGAGAGATGTGGAGGAGATGGAGTAAAGAGATGGCTATCAAGCTTAAGTGACAGGTAAGCTTAGATGAGTTGGCTGGGTTGAATACATAAGCAAGTTTTGAGGTTATGTTAAAGAGTTTGGCTGAACATCTGAAAAAGCAGCCCCGTGGCTTCGGAGCTGTATGCGGCTCTTTGAGCTTTGATTTGTGGCACCAGCCTAGAAGCCAAATCATTTTACTTTGAACAGGCAACTCGTGGCATGATGAAGAGCTGCAGCAGTGGATGTTCCTGACCTACTCTGCATTACGTAGCAAGGTCATGCAGCCCAAGCTCAACCAATGGTAGATGACATGTAGGAGACTGTAATGCACTTTTCCTTTTTGTCCATAGGCTACACACAAAAAAAAACATAAAGATAGTAGATCTGTAGCAGAGGGAATTGTATTAGTATGAAACGGGAACATGAAGAACTCCGCTGTCATGAAATAATTGCATGGGGAGATTTGATGCCATAGAAGGGCACCTGAGGAAGCCTGAGGGTGTGAAAGGGGCATATAGCAGAAAAGAAAAATAAATATTTTCAGTGTAAATGTGAAATTATTGTAAAGCCTCCAAATAAGAATGGTTACATATTTGCAATGTATTTGATAAACCATTTAACTGTTTTTATTGCAAAGTACTCTATGTTAAGCACAAGGTTTCATTTCAGCATAACACATTTGGTTATTAATTCTTCCAGTGTTTTCGCACAGTCAGTGTGTTGTGATAATCAGGTGACTCTGTAATCTACCTGTTAAATTAAAAAATATTTAATACCAACAAGTCCCTAAAGCTAATTCAGAATCAGGCTGGAGGATTTCTGGTATTAAATCAACATTTGTATTGGCTTTATTTAAATGTAATTGTACCCGTTTTAGCTGCCTTAATATCCTAAATAGGATTAGAACATATACCAGTGGCGCAAATATCAAACTTTGAACTCATCCTCTTCTCTTGTACTTGAAAAGTATGTCCAAATGGATACTAATGATCATCATAAGACGCCGGAACTTCACAAAGATGCTGCATGTGGACCGTGGTTGCAGATGAAGAACCTGATTCTGAGTTTCTGTTGGCTGCAGTGCGCGCCCGCCAGGTACTTTTGATTCAGAGCTGCGGAAAAATGTTACTCTGAATTGAGCACAGAGAGAGGGGCAGCCCATATGCCCCTCATCCGCGCAATAAGCTGAGAAGCACAGAGGCTCCTGATGCTCTGTGTATATATAATGTATACACGTAGCGATCACTTCGGTCATAAAAGGCTGGCTTAGTCGCAGCTTTGAATCAGGTCCGAAGAAGCAAAGATAGCAAAATCATAGAGATGATCATAGAGAGTTTTCAAGTTTTGTATTCTTACCATTCTAAAAACTCAAGACATTTATATGGCAATATGAAAACAAATATCAATGTTTTAAGCAGATAATACTTTATAGGCCTATTGGTTTTAGATTTCTAAAGAGATAAAAAAAAAGGTGTCTTCAGGTGTCTTGAAATTAAATTTTAATTAATATCTTCCTCCATATGGGCTTAACCAGGCCTTTTTGCGGTATAACTAACATACCTTCGCTCCCCCACCTATGAAAAGACATCCAGCACAAAAGTCTGAGCCCTGAGGATTCCAATGTTCTGGAAGTCCAATGTGTGCTCAAATGTAGACTTTTTACTACCTTTATGGTGAGATAACATTTAAATGGCAGAAACATTTCTGAGAATAATACAAATATTTGGCCCATCACTTTTGTTTTCACTTATGTCAGATCCAGACAGGTTGTTAGTAATTAATCATTTCATACATCGGTTCTATGTCGAAGTACACGACGACATACCCTTATTTACCATCTGCCATAAAGCCTGTGTCACAGTAAACAAGAAATAGTGCCTGTAGACCAGGTCTGGCCAACTAGTGTTTCTCCAGATGTTGCAAAACTAGTCCCAGCATGCTTTGTCAGGTATCCAATATGTCTGCAGTTTGACAATGCCTGGGGAGCCATGAGTGGCCAGGCCTGCTGAAGAGAAGGTGACGACTGTTTAATGCTTGACTCAGTCTTTGATGCCTATTATTGGTTTCTTGAACCACAATTACTAAATCTAAAAGGCAAGCAGAACTTTTAAGCTCCAGATTGAAAGGCTGGAATCTCTTTCACAAAGAAACCAAAGTGTGTGATTTCAGAATGATTAGAAATGATTTTCTCTTGAAGATGGACTGACGTCTAACTGAATGTTGACAGCTGTGCTTCTCCATATTAGCAAGAAGTTTCCATTAGTATCACTGCCCTCATGTTGCTTGTATGGAAGAAACACATGTGAGCATAAAGCCTAATACGTATTATCAAATATAAAGAACACAAATGACATGTCTATGGTGGTTTGAAAGTGATTTCTCTAATCCCAGTATAGAGTCTGTGCTCACTTGTTCTGGAAAACGTATACCTCCACTGCGTATAAAACTGTGTCTTATGAAGAACTTTATTAAAGCAGCAGATCTCAGCAGACTGCGGCCTAATGGGAGTTTTAGGGGCTTATTCAATGGTACGCGAAGAGGAGAATACTATTTTACTTTTTTTACTTTTCTATTTTACATAATTTACTGATCTAAAATCAGACCCTGTCCTGCAGCTCCTGGCATGTGCATAATGTTTTTTGCACTATGATTGGTGGATGATAAGGGCTCAGCCTTCGACCATTATCAGAAATTCATACAGTTAAGAGGTTGCTGTATATAGTTCTTTGAATACATGAATGATTTAATGTCACTCAGTAAGTAAGGTTTTACCACACACTGTTTTGAGCACAGGGATTATTCCGAAATGTTTTATTGCTGACTTATAAGGTCGTTGATATACTAGGAAGTGTGTACCACATTTTCAGTCTGACAAAAGAGTAAAAGTCCTCAGGTTAGTTAACACAGGCATTGTTTGGTGTTATCAGGCCCCTAGCACATTTTGGGTGACAATAACCATGCTACAGTACTTTGTCTTGCCATAATTACATGAGCTAAAAGAAAATGTCTTGTCCTTTTAAGAGCAGTGGTTGGGGAAGATGGGTGAGGCAGGTGGAACCACCTTGACTGACACCAGCCACAGATCCAGATCCACCAGCCACAGATATGTATAATGCATACATTAGGACTATAATTTACTGGGGAATATGATTACCTCAGCTTGTCTCACCATACCCAAAAAGTTTACAAATACTCTTACAAAATACACCTTGCTCATATATAACGTCTTTTTAGAAAAGACTCCTGGGCCTATATTTTCTAAACTGCGGGAATGGCAACATCGCTTTTTGCATTCCTGCAGTTTAGTAAATGCTGGCCCAGATGGTGGGGGGAGAAGAAAGTAAAATTCCTCAAAAAAAAGGTGTGAAATAATTTTTCCCTGCAGAATATGGTTCCACAAAATAGTTTGTGAAAATGAATCTTATCGCTATTTCACAGAGTTTAATTAGACAGGATTTGGAAGGTTGAACTAAAACCCCACTTTGCGCCAATGCACGGGCTTAGTCCACCTTGAACATTTTTAACCTTTTCCTTAACAGGGATTTGAAGTTATTTCACACTCCTCTCCACAGATACTTTATTGCTAATGATATGCTAATATCTCTTTCTTAAAGTACATGGCTGAGGTTTTTCAAAGTCATTTCTACAGCTCAGCAGAGCTGCAAAAAGGTCACTCTTACTGGGAAATGACATTGTGTGCCCACAGTAACAAAAATGCATCGGTATAAAGTACTTTTTTATTTTTTATTCATTTCTTTGTTTGTGTTTTTACCTACTTATTGTTACCGGTTTATTCATTAAAACAGAACAACTGTTGTACGTTACCATGTGCACAGACCTTTGGTGGCACCAATATGATGAGATAACCAGATGAAAAGAGTGTTGAGGAGACTGACGAAAGGACCATACAGCGAATATGTTTTTATTATATTTCTTAATCTCTTTCTAAACTCCAGCATTGTTGCAACGGGGTCAAGCTTCAGGTTGAATGATAATTGCCGGCAGATTGAATATAGTCCAGAGATGGTTGCTGCATACTAGCTCTTGGGAGAAAACTCTTCTGCTTCATGTAGTTCAGTCTATATATTGTTTACATGTTCCATTGATAAAGTGGCAAAGTAATTATAGTAAATAAAAGTTTCAAACTAACAATTGTTGGAATACTTCTGACTATGAAGGGCAAACATATATAAATATGTAGTGAGAGGGAGGTTCAATAGCGTAGGTGGAGTTAAATCTTAACGATTGTAATATTAATAATAAATCCAAAAAACTATATAGATCCCAAAGACCCAAAGACCGAACTATAGATTATCAAGTGTGCGTGAACTACTTGAAACATCGAATACACCACATGTGTGAAAATAGGTGGCAAGCGTACCTGATTCAACCTTATTTTTGCTTTAAGATAATCACAAGGGGTTCTGTGGGTAATCAGCATGTATCCAGGAGGCAGTGTAATTTTTCAACATAAACACAGAGGAAACTTAGACTCATAGGGGCCGATTCAATCCCCTTCGCGCAAATTTTTTCTGCCTTACGCTGTTTGCGTAAGGCAGGAAAACTCGCGTTTTTTCGTTCACGGCTCATTGAGGTGCGTAAAAAATGACGCGAGCTTTCAGTCCTGTAATAGGCGGGAAAAAGCGCACTTCGCATTTTTTCCCGTCTTCGCGAGGGATTGAATCGGCCACTTAGTGCAGTATGAATTCACAACTTTACTAAAAACCAAATAAAATCTGAATACTAGAACACAGAGTTATAACAGCATATAAAATCAAAACAGCAGGATGGCTTAACTTTTGCTGTCAGTATGTTTGCTGCTTCGTCCGTGAGCAACGTACATCACCGCTTCCACAGTGGTAAAGGTAGGTATCCTCACAGGGGTGAGGGGGTGGTTAACACCAGATAAGTCCAACTTGGATGATGTTTTATTTGTACAGTGGTTCTAGTCCCAACGCGTTTTATCAGTGGCTCTACTGTGCTGACTTCATCAGGGGGTAGTAGAAATGACTGGCCGTTTGTTCAGGCCCTATATTTAAACCCTTTGCAGGTTCTTTAATTAGGATTGACAGTGCCAGGGAATACCGTCATTCGCGCTGTTAGTGAGATTTCAACAGCATGTGATGCCATCCTCGCGTCACCCTAGGTGAACGGGTATTCGCTGCACTAGGTCAGGGTCAGAGGCATATTGGAGCACAGCACATCAAGGGGATAGAGACATGGAGAGTTTGTAATGATCATAATAATATGGAAATGTAAATAAAACTACTTTCATGTTCTATATTTTGATTAAAAATATATCCTATTTTTTACAGCACAAGTTGTCATTGTCGAATACAAATATAGCATTCCTTTATAGGTGTCATTCTTTTCTTTTTTTAAATGCAACTGGCTGATGCAAGGTGTAAATAGAGTGTTTATAAAAGACATATCAGAAGAAGTCAATATATAATGTGATCACTGCTTTCTGTTTGTAAATAGTGTTCATTAAAAATCTGTGAAGTTGTGATGAATGGGATGGGAAAACCTGCAAGTTACTGTAAGATTCATCATTCAAAACTGATATAGATCAAGTTTACTTGATCATGCTTCTCTCACAAAATCCCAAAAGGTGTGTGCCTAAAATGCCCCTATTTATCAATAAGAAGCAAGTCCATAGTAATATTACCTAAAATAAGAAATTATTTGATATGAACTAAACAGACTTTCCTTCTACCTTTACTAGATGCTTTCTACTGATGATAGAGATGAGCCTTTTGCACAGATATTTCCAATATAGGAGGATCAGTGCTTGAAATGGTGCAGCATAACGTGGTATGCAATATACTGTATACGCTTGAGTATATTGTCATTGTCCAGTATGATGTCAATATATTATCCCAGTTTTTTTTATGTGAAATTAGGTGCTTTGACTTATATTTGGGTCGGCTTATACTAGAGTATATACGGTAGTTACTTCTGATTTTATTGAAATTTTTTTTTCATTCACGTTACATCAATAAATACATTCATACATCCATCACAGATGTGAATCTTTGGATAAGTGCAAAGGATCATTCCGCATTTTCAAAAAGAATAACACAGCAAACATTTCAAAGAATATTATGAGCATAATTACCTGATTGATAATTAATCAGGAATATAAAACATTAATGCTAATTAATATGTTTAGTCTTTACTACCTTACTACCTTACCTCACTGATCTATAAATAATGTGATCAGTCTATTCAAACAGTACTGTACAGCATAGTGTATATTGCACATTACAAATTTCTAATTTCATTCAGCATAGCTAGCAGGCATTCACCCCCCCTAGTGGCTGTAAACTTCCCTTTCAAATGGCGCGCACTATTCCATGAAGTATTTCCAGTATTTTTTTAGTTCCCGGTCTAACACTGACCATTGAGTAGACCAACAAAAAGTTTTGGCACAAGCAGTTTGCATAGGATGCAGGAAAACTAAAAAATAACCCATTTAATGTACTATTTTGTAATGCCTGTGTTTAATACTGATATACCACTATAACATAGGCATTCTAAGCAATGTATTTATGTATTTCTGCATATGGCAGAAGCACAGACTACATTCCCTGCTAATGCGACTATTTAAATTAAAAAAACACCCTACTTCTCATTAAAATAGTGCACAGAGCAATCAGATAAGCAGGCAGATGGATGGGCAGCAGTGTGCTTGTCTTTCTTTCAGAGTCTGCTCCTGATCTAAACATGCGCTGTGGTAATTTTCCATGTGCATTTACGTCCCATGTCTCAGAATACAAACAATGCTTAGGGATCAATGGTTGCTAAAGTTGGGCAGATGCTGAGTGTACCTTAATCAAAGTAAGAGAGCAAATTGTAGGGGAAATAGTGCTAGATCCTTCTACACTCCTGAATGGATCCATCAGTTACCGCAGATCTGAGGATAGCAGTATCAACCACAGAGCCGCAACCCTGCCCGACACCCTACCCTTCAGGGCCAGTCCTAAAGACAAATGTATTGTCGTGAGTTTGCAAGGTTTGGTTAGAATACCTGTAAGGATGAAGCACATTTATTGGTATTATAATCAATCAAGAAAAAAAAAGCCTAAGTCCTGAAGTCTAATGTCTTACATGATAACATGCATCTAGTGTACAGTGCCCAATCACAATTAAAACGCCATTAGAAGCACCAGAATTATTTGTTAATGTTTTCTTTAAATAAGCCACAAGAAACTAGAAGCTAACACAAACTCTTGTTTGGCTCAGTGTCCTAGCTCTTCAGTCAGGAACAGACAGAGTCTTACCTTCCTTCCACAGAAGTGTCCATTTTTATTTCCATCACAATTTCACCATGATACATAGATACATTTCCATTTCAGATTTCAGCCAATGGGCATCAGAATAACTTATCCAGGTGGCTCTGACAGAGTTTCAGCACAAGAAAGAAATCAATTAAGTTGTAACCAATGTGCCTTAACCTAAAGTGAACTTACTTTCAGGCCTCTGAATTAATTGGTATTTGCGTATAAAATTACACATAAATTGATCACATTGCAGTATATATAAAAATAGAAACACAACACAATACCAAAACAATACTCTAGTCACAAACCCTTCATTGATCTAACAAGATATTGCATAGGGGTTGCATCTCCAATTGACACGTCTATTAGCGATGAGATTTGGTCATGAAATATTGCTTTCACAATAAAAATATGAAGTTAAATAAAGATGACATTAGGATTTAAAACACATTTCTGAATTGTAAACTGAGCTAAATATGTACTTTGCATTCAAGATTCATATAGCCATTTGGTTATAATACTGTGCAAATCTAAAAGTCGAATTGTTTGTTCTCATTGCATTCCAGCATACTCAAATAAAGGAAACCTTTTTTGATTCAATTAAAAAAACCAGCTCTGTAAGAAAACAATCTATAAAAGCAACCCATGCTTTAATTAGGAAGCCACATACAGGAACAATATGCTGTAATGTTACTTCAGCTTTATCAGAAAAGACAAAATAAAATAATATTCTGCCTTTATGGCAGCGGTCTCTCCCAGGTCTATTGAGACGTCATTCTAAAGACTAAAAATGAACTTTTATTGTTTATAGTTAGTCACGCCAAAGTGCAACTGGAAGGAATAGATATCTCATTCAATGCAAATGTCTTCCAGCTGGTACAAATATTGTTTTGTGGTGTGTATACGGTTGCGTGACATATTTATCTAATTTCAATAAAACAAAATGGTGCAAGACACCACTCATTCTCTGATATTGCTGCCTTAATATAAGAAGTATGCAAGCTTCACTGTGTTAGCCGAATGTTTATTCCAATTAATATGTTGGGCAAAGGGGGCTTCTTTGTGTAGATTAGTTCTATTATATTTCAATTTTACTTTGGAACAGCAAAGAAGAGTACAAGCACAATTGGGTGATTATATTTGATTGATCTTATTACATATATGCTTTCGATGCAGATGTAGCAGCCATTTCAGTAGTGTTCAACTAACTAGTAATAAAAACTTTCTGACAATTTCCAAAGCATTTCATAAGAGTTGGAATGACAAAAGCTCTATTAAAAATCTTGTAATGATAAAGAAAATACATGTCTTTGTTCCAATTTAGTAAAGCTATCATATTATGCAAAATTGATGAGCATAACAAATTAGAAAATGTTCTCCAAATGGTCTTTACTGTTGGATTCATCAACTCAAATCAAATATATTGTGTGCACAATTTTTATGAAGTATTTGATTTTCTGGCCACATATGTTGTAACAATACTAATAAAGCTGATTATCAATATATAATTATTTATTGATATTTATACTATTATGGTGCTATAGCTGTGGGTCTAGAAACTAATTTAGGGAGACAGTCTTTTGAGGAATGGGATGGGGGTGTTAAAGAGATTATTTTGTCATTAAACAGACTGATTAGATTGATATGTTCCCGAGGACATAAAGGGGCGATTCAGTTGTTTACTAAAGGTGGCCATCCACGGGCCATTTTTTACGCAAAACCCACGATAAAACCCTGAAAAATTCAACAAAAGATATCCCTGATAAATTGGATTTTCTTGGATTATCTTTTGTTTACCTACCAAAAAAAAATGGAAAATCTGTAAAAAAAAAAAAATTGCAGAAAAAAATGAAAATATACTTACATTACAACTGTCTTCTCTGGACATCGGAGCAGTGCCCAGCTCTGTCACAGAAGCCACGGGTTCTGCAGCCTGTACGGGAGGACGTTCTATATGCGTGACGGTGTCTAGGGAAAATCACCCCATTTGTCTGTGCTGACATTCCGTGAGAACAATGTCGTTCTTGTAGATGACCAGCTTAACATAAGAAAAAGCGGCTTGTGCACTTTTTCACGTCTCTTTTGGTGGCTAAAAGCTGCTACCTTTTATACGTGGCTCTATGCGAATTGGAGCTAGAATCTGATTGGTTTCTATGGGCAACATCTCCATTTTTTCCATTTCCACTGTTTAGTAAATATAGGCATTGGAATTTTGAGTCTGGGTAAAGATTAGGCAGCAGTCACTGGCCAAGTGGTGAGGGTCACGGAAAGTGTATATTAGAGACAGAGGTGGTGTTGGAGAGATGAATAAACAAGATGGCAAAGGTATCAAACATTTTGGCTGGAGATGAACCGCTACTGTTTTGGAGGTTTTATTCAGAGAAACAATATCATCCGTTTTCTTTTGTAACGTTTCTAAACTTTGTAAAACATTAATAAGAAGTGCTGTGAACTTTTGCAACAGTGTGTGTTCATTCATTCAGTGATATATAAACAGGCCCTGTGGATGTGTTCTAAAGGGACACAAAGATAGATAGATGTTTTCTTAGTGGAAAAGTAAACTGTTAAAAAGAAACCACAGCGAGAAAAATGGAATTGGCACGTACAATTTCAAGTTACAGTAACTAAAAAGAAAAATCTTGGCAGGTGGAATTAAAGTTACACAGAATAATTATAGCAAGCAACGTGTAAATATCTACTAGGCAAAGCCTTTTCCCGCAGAATATGATATGCTGCTTTAATATTTATACAGGTTTTATTGTGTATCAACCAATCATCAAACTCCATTTATCCAAATCATTTTGTTGCTCTTGCAATATGCAGCTGCCTGGTATTGCATTAATGCACGCTCTGAGGAGCAGAAGCACCAACCCACACATTAGCATCCTTATGGCCTTGGGTCTTTCATCCTCTCTGGTGAGGCAGCAGTTGTCTTGCAGCTGTCTTCACCACAGGCTCCTGGAAAGTGTGCCATACAGGAAAATGTTTTTTGCTGCAGTGGAACAAGCAAATAGAAATAGTTTCAGCCAGAGCTCCTAACACACCTTATACTCTAGGTCTAGGATTTCCATTTAAAAATACAATACAGATTAAATATTTATTATTACTTTTTAGAACAGGTATTATTGTATATTTATTTGTTCTTGTAAATGTATATGTTGTCTTGGAAAGCACAGTTGAGAAAGGGATTATGGGAAAAAATGTCATCTTATTTTTTTGTCATGAGTGTCTTACCTGATGAATTCATTGTTACACTGGGCCGCTTCAGTCGTCACTTTAGTTATAGTAATTATTTTTTATTCTATTAGAAATAGTTACCCTTGCAAACTGCTTGAACAACTCAATAACTCTGCGTCACCCTTGTGATGGCATTAACCATATTTGTAGTTAAAATGTTTTGACATTTAACAATACGCTATGTTTTGTGAGTATATGTGTGCCACCCCCATGCTTCCCTTCGTTTAGATTTNACCATCATCAATAGTTATATTATCTTCTGAAAAATAATTAAAAAACACAAAGACAAAAATACAAAGAGAATAAATAATAGACTTTTAGTATTACATAATCTTAAGTAAACAAAAGAGAATAAAAGATTATCTGTAATGTACCGTAATATTATATGCATGTAATATATTTCCTATGAATGTATATGGAGAGAATGAGGTTAGAATGATGAGAATAAAAGGGATCCAGAAGGATTTAGAAAGGTGAAAGGGGAGTGCTTAGTGTAGCTATCGCACAGATGTCTGGATTGCTGATCTCCTCACATACAATAATGACATATCCACACACATACAATTCGTACGTCTGTATCTAATTCTTTAAATTTATGCATTGAAAAGTACAGTAGTAGTAATAGTAGTAGGAGTAGTACAGTATTTATCCACACAACATACCTCCCAACTGTCCCGCTTTCAGCAGGACAGTCCCGCTTTTGGGGGACTGTCCCGCTGTCCCGCCCGCTTCCCAGTATGTCCCGCTAAGGGGACAGTTGGGGGGGACTGGGGCGGAGTTGGGCAGAACCGGGGGTGGGGCTTAGGTGTCCCGATATCTCCCACTGCAAAGTTTGGAGGTATGACACAACAAAACTTCAGGGAAGTGAGAGAGATCAAATTTGACTACACACAATTATTTGAAATGTTGTACCATGTGTGCAGATCGCAAACCCAGCCTTAACTTTATGCAGTCTAATTTTTCTATCATTTGATTCTACTTGCAGCATCTCTTCAGTGAACCAAACATTTCGACTACTGATGGTATCAGAAAGAACGAGATCAGCGCTCCAAGGGGGCCACTGCAGCCAGTGAATTGAAAGGTGATTTACCCAGATCACTTTANACAGTATAAAAGAAACTCCAAACTCAAAGTGGCGCTGTGTTCGTCTTAAAATTAGGAGGAATATATGTTTCTTCTAAAAAGTATTTTATTTCATATCCCAATAAAACTTCAAACACTTAATCAAATAATAAAAGTATAAAAATGTAAACAGTCACTGATTAAGAGCAAGAGCCCTTACCGGATACTCCGTTGTTTGTGAATGAAAACGAAAGTTGTTAGAAGGGTACCCGTATCGTTCCTTTGTTTCAAGTATCCAGGTAAAGTGGCTTGTGCTCTGTGCAATGTGCAGTTCCAATCTTTAACTCCCCGTCCTTTTTAGCACCTACGCGTTTCAGCTCTCACTGAGCCTTCGTCAGGGCGAATCGCGGAGTATCCAGTAAGGGCTCTTGCTCTTAATCAGTGACTGTTTGCATTATTTTTATACTTTTATTATTTGATTAAGTGTTTGAAGTTTTATTGGGATATGAAATAAAATACTTTTTAGAAGAAACATATATTCCTCCTAATTTTAAGACGAACACAGCGCCACTTTGAGTTTGGAGTTTCTTTTATATATTTCGACTACTGATATTGTATGATATTTTTGCTATGGACTACTTTGAAGTTTATTTCTTTCCCTACCCTGTTCTAATAGTCTGTTATGCCTGACCCTGGCCCTCAGTCACTGGCTTTTCCCTATAATCTCTCTCCTATACATTGTGGCCATTGATGTTCCACCTTGTTTGTACCTTTGTTTTGTGTTTATAGCCTTATCCTTCTGCTTTTTATTTCTGTATATTTGGTCTTTGTCTATTAAACTGACCTTTTATTGTAGAGTCCCTTTTGTCTACTGGTTTTGTCTGCATATACTTCATTATATACTATTATTCTTCCATATGTTTTTATTCTTGCCTCTCCATTGTGGAGGGCAAGCACTGAATCAGGACTTGACAGATGTACAATTAAAGAGCAATTTTATTAGACCTTAGTGCAGCAAGCACAGCTACACAGGAGCAGGAGTCAAAAGGTTGCACTATTGGGAGTGAATGGACAATAGACAAAAAAAAATATATAATAATCAGAATACTTACACAGAATAAAAAACATTGCAAAGCAACCCTGACATTTGGCATCCTCCTTACTTGCCACCATTATAATGTCTGAAATGTGAATGGTTTCAATTATAATAACAATGAAATAAAATAAAGGGATATAGTAAATGAAAAAAAAAAAATAAAAAAGAAAACAAAAGTTATCACCATTCCTTTCACATGAGAAAGCCTTTACAAATGATGGCCTGGAAACTTTCAGCCATTTATGCAAGTCACTTGGAAAGTAGCCTATTGGTAATAACGGTGCATGCTCATGGCAGATGATATGCCACAGAACACCGTCTACTCTGTGTAATCAATCCTACTGAATTCTCAAATTTACTTGGTCACATGTACCCAATGGGCCAGATTCAGATCTTTAAACTCTCATGGTAAAACCATGTTGAATTGCATGGTTGGTTGCTAAGGGCAATGGGGAGGTAAAATGAATGTCAGTGTTTGCATGCAGGGGGAATACTATATTTTGCATTTTGCACACAGATACTGACCAGTGTTACTGTTACACTGTTAGACTGCAGTGAAAAAGCCAGCTTCTAAACTCAGTGTGAATGCTCCATTTACAAAAAGCCATACAACGTTCATGAGAAAATAGTAGACCTCAAAGGCTGATTTATAATACTGAATGCTGAAATATAATACACGCCAGTCAATATATATATATATATATATATATATATATATATATATATATATATATATACACTCAACCTGTACTTGTAGACATACATTTGCTCCTTTGCAAAGAGTATACTGCTAATAAATAATTCTCCTCTTGTAAAACCCACCAGATGGATGGTAAATATGCGTAAAATCTGGGTGGGCCTATATTTACAAATAAATATAGGCCCACCCAGATTTTACGCATGTAAATATAGGCCCAGATGTAGATGTAAATGTAGGCCCAGATGCAGATGATTATTTTTAGGAAATGGAGCCGTAAAGTAAGGAAACTAAAATCAGATGACTAAATTTAGCCAAATAATGCTCAATAATTTACTAAGACATTACCAATGCATACAGGAAATTTCTGGGTCTGCAACAAATAAGGCACATCATAAATATCGCTTACAACGCAAATAAATCTAAAAACTCTAAAATAACAACACAGAATACATCTGGAGAGCTGCAGGTTGCCTACCCCTAGGCTAAACAAAACCTTCTAGTTCTAAATGTAGGTCTTTTATGAGGAGAAAAAAAAAATAATAAGCTGATGTCCACAATGGCTACATACAAATTATATATTGACAGTTAAACTTTAGCCATCTCTACAGTCTGAAGCAAACTATACTAAATTCATTCTTTCTGTAGATGGTTCCAAATCCCATAAACCCTTCAAATCAAAAATTGAATTATATTAATCCAAGCCAAATGGAAAAGTATTTTACATCATCTGGAACCGGTACCCCTTTTATACCAACATGACTTCCCCCAAATAATTAAAGAAAATCCAAAGTTTTGAAATAGTAGACAACTATGGCATATGAGACATAAAACAGGGCTAAATAATCCCAAACTTATATGAATCCTCCAGATTCCTAACTCTGGACAGTGGTGATGCTTCCTATCATGTTATATATTGTATGGAACTTAATGAAACACTTGGGCCTAAATTTACCAAGCAGGGAGATTAAAAAATGGGGATGTTGCCCTTAGCAACCAATCATATTCATGCTCTCAGTTTTATTTTACACACCGGAGAATGTGCGCTTGAATCTTATTGGTTGCTATGGGCAACATCCCCACTCTTCAATCACCCTGCATAGTAAATTTAGACCTTAATGTCTGTTTCTTGCCATATACAAGTTAGAAAGTAAAACTTCATGGGACAAATGCATTCTAGAAATACCTTATAAATCCATTATAATTCCCCAAGAAACCAGCAAACCAATACACATGTATTATTGAAATGTTAATTCTTCCATTGCATGCACCTGACAACTCTGCACTTTATACATATGAAGAACCAGTGACTTTGTGGATCACAGGTTTAAATGTCATTTCAGTCAACTTACCCAGTAATTTCTCATAAAGTGAACTTTAAAACATCATGAAAAATAGTTCTCAGCAAAATGGCAAGTAATGAATATTGTGGAAAGCAAAATATTTGCTAAATTTATAACTTTTAGCTTAACCCGTTATTGACCAATTTAATTGTATCAGCTAATGATTGTGAGTTGGCATACACATATTCTATACACACTGGCAGAGTACTCACTCAGCATCACAACTAGAATCCAACTGCAACTTGTTCACATGAATGTAAATACTCATTGTGTACACTTGAATGCTCAGTATACAGGGCTTTCTAGGAAATTCAATAAGTGCAGTTTGATATCCATAGAAATGTAAACCCTCAATGTATACACTTCAATGAGCCGCGAGCTGAAAAGACACACACTTTCTNCCTTTAGAAAACAGCGTAAGGGACAAAATAATGCGCAAAGCCGAACTGAATCGGCTTCATAGAGTAAGAAATACTATACAGAAGCGTTTTGGAGACCTCCCCTTCCTCAGAGCGATTACGATCATGATTAGTTGAAGCCCAGAAAGAGCGCCTTCATATGATGTTGGCTAGATCTCAGGCACATATACTAGCCTCTGCCAAACATTTTTTCTAGTAACAGAACAGGTCAGATGCTTGCCTAGGAGCCAAAGGGTTTGTCTCACATTCGGGCCCTTAGTACCTGCAATACTGACAAATAGATCACAGGGAGGCAGGGGGGCTGCTTACTGTCATATAGTAGCAGAGCTCCCTGCACACTGGGAGCCAATGCCTTGTTTGAATTTTTATATGTCGGTCATTTATAGGTCTCTCTTTTTTTCTAGTATTTTAATATTCTTTCATGTTGGTATTATCGTTGTCAGTATTTTATATATCTGTCTTTTAACTGTGTCTGCTTTTCTATCATGTCAGTATTATCATTGTCTATATTATGAGTTTTGGTATTATCACTGAAATATGACTACCACCCCTTCAAAGTCGCCACAACATTGCAAGGTTTTGTAAGGATGCGTTACATGATTATGCATATTTTCACAGTTACATAGAGAAGGTGAAAATGGTGGCAGGTCTGAAATGCATAAGACAGTGGCTGCACCTATTACAAAGGGAGAAGTACACTCAGGATAGCAGCAGAATGGAAAATATGACTGCATATTCTGAAATGGCACATGTGAAAAATGCTTTGCACACCACTTCGGTTTCAGGACAAAGAAATCCATCTCTCATTATAATAAATAAAGCCCTAAATGTCATAGATGGATCCATAGAAATAGCAATAAGATAAAGTATCAGATCAGCTATCTAGAGCTACAAAACATAGCAACATATATTTTTTGTAAGAAATGCATTATAAATTTATTTTTGCCATTTGCATTCATCCCTTAATTTGGCAAGGGATTCCACTAATTAACCCCCATTACTTTAAAGAATTCCTACAAATTATGATGACAATTTCATCTTCTATGTGTAACTGATAGTCTTTATCAGCTTTCCGCAGAGACAGAAATAACAATGACCTAGACTTTATCACTTCTGCCCTTTGCCCATCCTAAAAGAATTGGCCCAACAGTGGTTAGAGAATTCAGATGTTTGGACTTTAATATTCAGTACAATACATACAGTAATAATTTCTGTAAACCACCAGGTGGCTCTGTTGAACTCCTGTAGCTATTTAGAGAAAGTAAACTTGTTTATTTAGTTACCCTACCAACCAGAGGCTGGGATTGCTCTCTACAGAAGAGGTCCCATGAGATCCGCTGTTTTAGGATTCCAACAAATGCTTTGAAGCTGTTCATATTGCAGAATAGTAATCATATTTCAGAGGTTAACGAGGTTACTTAACACAAACACCATATTCTTAGCACACCTGTATTGTGTACGTATTCCTATGGCTGAACTTTAATTATTTGAAATAGTAGTCATATAACATATGTGAATTTGTATGTATGTTTAATTTAAATGCATTAACACTATACAGGAGTGTTCATTGCATTTTGAAATACAAACAAGACATACATTATCAGCTGATAGGTAACAGAAATTCAATCAGAACAAAGACATCACGGAAATAGTAAACAAGAAAAAGGAAGCATAATAAGCTAGGTGCGGTAAGCATTCCTAAATAATGGAATGGTAAACAGCAGAACAGTAGACGTGGTTCCAAGAGCGAGACACAAGAGGCAGCTAATGCATAGCACAATTTTATCAACAAGCCATTCTATGTAGTATGAAGGAGGGGCCGTTTACCCAAGGGCAGGAGGAGGAATTAGGTAAAGCCAGGTACCATAAATGAGTTAACAATGATGCTAGTTGGAGGTGACATAAATCACCTGTTGGAATATCAGAATATGCTTAACCAAGAAGAAAGGGAGGGATGACCATATGACTAGGCCTGCAGAGGAAGGTGGGCTACCAGCGGGGCTTCTTAGGAATGGAGGAGTAGCAAGAAATCCAGTGAGGCCTTGAATTCTGTCCAGCATAGCCATATTGTGACAGCAGGTGAAAACTATCCATGGAAGAGAGAGCAATATCATCAATAGACAAGTAGTAATCTACTCTATTAACCCATTCCTGAATATTAGGGGGAGACTTCCAGTGAGCTGCATATCTGAGGTGCCGCAACATGGAACTCTTCTTAGTGGAGTTAGTGCAGCCAGAGCCAGAACTCTGGACACCTAGGGATGTCATCTCCCAGCAAAAGTCTAGAAGATTCCAGAACCCACTGCCAGAAATCTTGTAGTAGAGGGACGCTGAAATCGGGACAGTTGGGGGTATGTATGAGTAGAGAAATAAAATAAAGAAATGAGAGGAGGAGCCCAAAACACCCTTTTTACACTGGCGAGTGAGCTAGGATAACACACCCCCCTCCTCTTTTACAGTGAAATGTGATGGAGGATCCCACTAAAATAGGCTTATAGATTGAGCATTGTGTGGTGTCCTTGCCCTCCTTCGGTATTACAGGCATATGGGCTTCCAGAGACTGACAGGAGAATGGGGTCAAAGCCTTGCAGAAAATGAGGTGTAACTGGTTCAAGAGCTGCTTATAGTAAGACATGGAAAAGACATCAGTGCCTGGGCTTTTCCCATTTGAGGTGGATTTGTTTACTTCTCCAAGCTCAAGAAAAGCAAAGGGGCGTTCAAAAGCTAGCTAGTTTAAGGTATGTGCACAGTTTGATGCAGGTGCCCTGATGCATTTGTGGGCTTCCCACACTGTCAATTTAGAAATATTGCCAACATCGTTGAACTACCAATAGCCGGAAAAGGCAGGTTCTATTTGGAACAGCAGTAGGAGTCTTGGAGAAGCAGTTCATTAAAATGCCAGGTCCAGGATTGAGGTTGGGGATCAAGAAGGGACAGCAAGACAGTTATTGGTGTGTGGTCAGACCATGTAATCTGGCCTATGTCAGATGAGGAGACCAGGTGGAGGGTGGGAAAAGAATGTATGGTCATGGTCCTGGGTATGCAATTCATGCCAGGGGTCAGTCAGCTGGTGATCATGTAGGGCCTTACCTTCCTGGCATCTCGTTGGAAACATATGGACATCCCTAGGGAATTATCCAGTAGAAGGTCTAGGGCCCAGATGAAGTCACCTCTGATTAGCAGCACTCCCTCCTTATGGAGTGCGCCTTCTTCCAGAGTGGAGGTAATTTAATTCAGCTGACCCTCTATTGGGAGAATACAGATTAACAAACTAGTGGATATTTTGTCCACAGGAACTCAAAAGGATCTCTCCCAATAAGTCAAATATCTAGAGCTCCATCTAAAAGAACCCACAGCTCCTCCTGAAATTTCTTTGTGGGGTAATTCAAAGGATTACAGAAATCCTCATCACTTAATTGTCTTATTGCCTCTTAATTTGACCCCCATTCCAAGATGACACCCTCCCCTCCCTTATCTTCCTGCTTAACCACAATTGTTTTATGGGTACAATTTTGAGGTGGTATGTTTTGGATCATGAGCAATTCCTTTCCTTTTCCATACTCTTCTCTTTTCATCACTTTGGTAGAAGTTGATCTTTGTCTCATCTGCTGTTCCAGAACTGTAATGGCTTTTGTACAGTGGTGGGATTCAGCCAGTTCTCACAGGTTCTGCAGAACCTATACCTAATATATGTATCGGTCCTTAGAACCGCTTGTTAATGGGTAGAGATGTGTGGGCTGTGATTAATGAAAACCAATACAGGGGGATATACCAACAACAATATAGGGGATACACCATGGACAATACAAGGTAACACACACAGGGGGATACATTGAGGTTAGAATTATGGTTTTCTTTAAAACAATTAGATTCTGGCCTGATTGCCGCTGGAAAGGGGTGGGACTTTGATGGAATCAGGGCGGGGCTTAAGTGGAGCTATGGGACACATGACCTGTTGTTAATTTATTTGAATCCCACCACTGGCAAACATATACACCTACCTTCTGGAGAGTGTTATTTGGCTAACTGTGAATGTTTTCTTTTTTAGAATGTTCCAGATAGTTGATTTGGCAATACCTAGGCCTAAATTCACTAAGCAGGGGGATTGCAAGAAGATTGACAGTTGGGCAGATCAGATTCAAACTCACACTATCCAATAAGTTAAATAAAACCGAGAGCTATGTTGCTATGGCAACATTACTACTTTTCAATCTCCCTGTTTAGTAAATTTAGACCTAGGTGTTGCCAAATCAACATAATTTTTGCTAGCTTTGTTAATGATGGCTTGCTTCACTGTTAGTGACAGCTCTTTTGGATCTCATATTGAGAGACGGCAGCAACAGATTCCAAATGCAGATGTCATCAAATGTCATGAACTCCAGACCTGCTTAATTGATTATAATAAAGGGAACAGCCCCACCTGTCCATGAAATAGTATTTGAGTCTCTAGTCCCATTACTTTTGGTTGCTTAAAAAGTGGAAGCCACATATAGAAACCATTGTAATTCCTACTCTGTTCACCTGATTTGAATGTAAATACCTAAATATTACAGCTGCAAATCTGCTGTTAGGGTACATCTTGTTTTCATTTCAAGTGTCCAACATATGATAATTGTGTCCATGTCCCAATATTTATGCACCTGACTATAGATGCCTGCAGACAGTTATAGTGGCTAGAGAAGCCCTACTTTAAGAAATGCACCTTTGTATATGTTGAGTACACTGCATCCTAACTACTATTAAAAGCTTTCAAGAGTCTAACCATCATTATCAATACATAAACAATTACAATCACTTAAATGTATGTGTGAAATAGCATCTGATCACCTGACTGGACTTTTGGAAGTTCCTCATTTTCGCGTACAGATGGTAAAGCGAGATGAAAATCAGAGAGCTACTGGTAAATAGTTTCAGTGTGTATTCATGAATTGGTATGCTCATCAAGACTTTAAATTATCAGTAAAAACTGTAGATGTATGTCATCCTGTGAATCATTTTGCAGTGTGTAGGATAACTTATTAACATGGATCCTTTAAAAAGGTTTAAACCCAGATGAAATATAAATATTGCATATCTAAAGCATGAAACATGTCTGCTCAATGTACTTAATAATATAAAGAGTTTAACATGCTCTTGTTTCTACGTTGGTTACCTTCCATATTTGATACATAAAGTATATTTGTCTATACGGAAATGAAATGCATATATACTTTCTGCCTCTTGAATGCTTGCATGCAGCCATTTGCATGGGCATGCCTCTTTTAGCTATTAATAAAATTATTATAATAATACATCATATTACAGTCATTTCCTACAGGCATACCATTTCTGAATCTAACCAAGGACACTCTCATCTAAACTAATGTGTTTTGTTGTTAAGAATGAATACATGCTGCAGAGTAATCTCACCTGTGATTGCCAAGATGTAAATGTAAGAAATGCATCAACCCCATATGGCGGAAATAAAGTGTATGCATTAAGGCAATGGGCCATTAGATTCGTGATTCATGTTCACCTGTCCACTTGGACTCTAAGTAAAAAATGAATGGTCTCATCTATACATCGTACCTAATGGGTTTTTCCTTGATTTTTTTATTTTTTATTTTGTAGTTTAATTGGATTTTCTGATTCGCCCTGTCAGGAGAGAGCTGCAAAAGTGTTACATGCTTGTTTATGCACACATACATGCTAAAATGACACAGTAAAAGATATTAAACATAGTTGTCTTTGTATCTCTTTTATATGCATAATGTCAAACATTGCAGGATAGATATCCTAATCTGCACTACACATACAAATAAGGACTCTAATGAGTGTTCAGAAAGGATTTTAGGCAAGACAATAATAAGTGCCTTAAGTGCTCCCATTACAAAATGACAACCACTATACTTTTACATTTTTAAGACTCTGCATACAAAAATGTCCCCTACCTATGAATGCAACATCTTGTTTTATTGTGGTTGTCTAATACACTAAAGCTGTTAAATGGTCCTCTATGTAATATTTTATTTTACTTATTTCTCACTCACCTATAGCTACATATTTGCTTAGTATTAGTCAATAAGCCATCTCTTTATCTCACAATCCAAACCTGACTGCTGCTGTTGTTGTGCACTCTGTAATCTTCAATGTTTCTATACTACAATCTTTAATGTTCCAAACTCCAGCTCATCCACACGTTTCAAAATAAATAAATAAATATATATATATATATATATATATATATATATATATATTTATATATATATATATATAGATATATATATATATATACCGAGACTGAAGTAAAGTCTCAGGGTGCTAGCTAGTACCCAGGCCAATTTTTTTTATATTTTTACAGGCAGGGCTTGAAGTAGGGGTGTATACAGGTGTATGCCATACTTTCACTTTTTCCACTGATTTAACTGAAAAACTATAAATCTCCTTTAACTATTATTTTCTATTTTTTTTATACCTCAGTTATACTCTTAGTCCTCTGTTTACAATTACATATTACTGGAAACAAATATTATCTCCAAAAACAAAGAAAGAAACCCTTATATGTCTGGGTGTATAAGGACCAAATGCACAAAGAAAAATTTATGCTGATTTGTATATATAACATTCACAAAATGTGGATTACAGATATTGCATATCTCAATTGTAATATCTAAATCGCTTAGGAAGTCGAACACTCATTTGTCATATGTCATGAAAGTTAAATTCTTAGTCATATAAGATGGCAAGACATAGACATAAACATGGTACTTATTTGGAAACTGCAATAGGTATTTGTAGAATTTTTCGTAAGTTACAGAACTAATCTGTTCTCACAATCCTTATAGTCTAGTCCATGCAGTGATAATAGTTCTTCTAGACTCCGGATGAAGCATGCAAAAGTCTGACTTACCTTGGTAAGCATCATGGACTTCACGAAACCTGAAGTGCTGAGGTTGCCTCATGTAAGTAATGTCTCCATTGCTTGTAATAATTTAAAATAGTTTTTGGAAATTCAGTTAAATATTAAGGTTATTTACACATAAAATGCAACATTAATAACTGCTGCTGGTAAAATAAAGATTTATAGTAACCAGAGCACTGAATGCATATAAATGACTGACTTCCATCAACATTTTAAGCCTTTTAGTGAATAAGCTGTTACAATTTACATAGGGATTAACTCCCTCTAGCATCCACAGGGCTACAACTATGGTTCATTATATTCCTGTTGCATGAATTTAGGCTGATCTCTAAGAAAAAATAAAATAGCCCTTCGGAAAAATTCTATTTTGATCATGTGTATGTATCATTTTTTAAGCACATTAGGGGGAAATGTGCTTTTTGCCATCTGGTGAATACATAACTGACAGATGCAAAAGAAAAAAGACATTTTCTAACTGCCGTAGAAGAATAATCGAAATGATTTAACTAGATACATAATCTTGGTGTTGGGCAGAGCATGTGTCCCTTGTCCCTCTATTTCATATCGAAGTCACAAATCAGCCCAGAAGTAACCGTTTTAGGCAGTTCATTGAGGGGACGTGTCTCATAGGCACAGGTGGGCCTGTGTTTATATTTTACAGATAGAAGACAGGAATTTCACGCAGTTGTGCACCTGTCCCTGTGAAATAATATTGCAGGAGATAAACTTCGCCTTGCTTTTAGTGTTGTAAAATGGAAATATGACACGTGCAAAATATGTAATAGCAGTAGTCGCAGCTAAATGGTATTTTTAATGTTTAAATCGAATATGCAGATGTGGCTTATGTTTTGTAAGAACCTCAGTCTAACATTAAGAATGCAATTTGCTTTAAAATACAGTTGTGAAAATGCATGTATATTCTTGTTTTGTTAATATAGCCGCAGATAGATAATAGGTAAGATAAAAATGCAATTGTTTGCTCAATGTTTGTTGCAATGGCAAAAAATAATTGACACCTGTTGCAAATCTGGCTTATGTGTAATTAATATAAAAGGTGAGCCGCTAACATTTAGACACACCTAAAGTAAATGCATTCCAATTTCTGGTGGATGGAAAGACTGGGTTATAAGCTATTTAATCTAACAGAATTAAATAACTTGCATCTCTTAGTTTCAAACCCTGGATCTTGTTCATGGTGTGTAGGGCTGTGTTACATGTGCTGGGGTGCCATGAGACCATTATAGCCTCAATTAATTCTCTTTCATTGAATGGACACCTCAGATGTACCAGTATTGTCAGACGGAACCACAAATGTTTTATGGGGTTCAGGTCTGGGCTTTTTCCTGGTCATCCCAGCACCTGTGTGCCATTCTTGGTGAACCACTATTTGCATAACCATGCAGTGTGGCAGGGAGCTAAATTCTGCTGGAAAAAAAGGTGGTATTATCTAGAAAAAGATCTGATAGAAGGTAGAAGTTTTTGTTATAGGATGGTGTCAGTATACTTTCTGCTGTTTAATGTGCCATATATAACATGAAGGTGGCCTACAACATCTTCTGTCATACATGCTCAGATCATAACACTTGTAGGATTATTTGTTGTACCTTGAATGCAATCGGGATCTCCCCGATACAATGCCTTACATATTTTCCCCAATGGCTTTTTTGGGGGGAATCCTACCTTTAAGGCCAAACTCTGTTAGTCTACTCCATACCATTCTTGCACTGACAAAAACACCAGTTGCACTCACTGTTCACTGCTATTGGCCACAGATGACATCCATCTGTCCTGGAGACAAATTAGTTTCATTCTCCTATCATGAAAAAAGAACCCAAGTCCCCATAGGGCTGCAGGTGCATAAACAGCAGGCAGGCACTTTGGCTGGGACCGGGCACCCAAAGAGTTAAAGTTAAGTGAGGGGTGGTGGGCTGGATAAAGGGGGCACAGGTTCAGTATTGGTTAATTAAGTCAAGGGGG
>JABWIB010000884.1:7357-28488 GCA_016617825.1 Platyplectrum ornatum
TAACAGTGTAACAGTAACGCTGGTCAGTATCTGTGTGCAACATGCAACAATAAAGTATTCTCCCTGCATGCACACACTGACATTCATTTTACTCCCCCTGCAATGGTTTTACCCATAGTTGCGAGTTAGTCACTAGTGCCTAAAGTCTGAATCTGGTCTACACTGCAGACTTCATCCTAGTCACCACTACCCAATAGAGAGAACATTTTTGGAAGCTGGGACTTGTAGTTCGACAACACCTGGAGAGCTGCAGGTTGCCTACCCCTGCACTAGAGGATCGCTTTACCTCAATATACCACCCCCTCTATGTAGAACTAGAAGTCCCAGCATGCTTTAACTGCATAGACACTTTTCATACGCGGGAAAGCATGCTGGGACTTGTAGTTTGACAACACCCGGAGAGCCGCAGGTTACCTACCCCTGGTGTAAAAGGTCCAGGTCATTTTCAATAGGAAATGTACCATTTTTGTTTAAAAAAAATAAAATAAAAATAATAATAATAATAATAAAAATAATAAATCTACAAGATAGAAAAATAATTTTATTAGGATCAATGCTAAAAATNTATTTCTTTTAAGAAATAAAAAAATAAAAATAAAATATTTTTTTGTTCTGCTACAAATGCAAATGTAAAAAGACATTTAAACATATAGGAAGCTGGCAGAAGCCTCCACCCATAGAGCGGTGACAGAGGGGACCACGTTTGCACTTCTGCCCTACATTTGTGCAGATAGGATGCTCCGGATCAGGTCCTATATATATATATATATATATATATATATATATATATATATATATATAGCCCTCTTTGTGTTAGTCATTATGATCGTTCCCATTGTAGGATTACCACCGTGTAAGACGGTTCCGCATGACTGTCATATAATCAGCGTGCCATCCTCGTTAGGCCAGTGACCGCATGACTCCTGCATGTAAAGCCTTTATCATACAGTAGCCCACGAAACCCTTCTAGTTATTATGACTTACACCATTCAGAGATAATGCAGCCTTCTGTGACGAGCAAATAGCAATGATCCCTTTTAATTGCATGACCACCCCCCAAAATGATAGGCAGATCCTAATTTCCCAATAATGAAGGCATTTAAAATCCCACAGGGAGGAGGCGAAAAAAAAAAAAAAATACTCCAAATTTAGAGTTCACTTTTCCCCGGCCTTTGAAGTGAAAGAGCTTTATAGTACTAAAAATAGAGCGCATCATAATGTCTACACTTATTTAACAATCGCCACTTACACCCAACTAATCTGCAGTGCACCGATTAACTGCTGGGTGTCTGGATTCTCTCAGCGAGGGAGGGGGTAGGAGGAGGAGGAGGAGAGGGGGGTAAGTACAATGGCCAAAAATCTGAGCACAAAGGCTGCACCTTTGGGCTTTTGTATAGACAGCCTCCTGATGGCATGTCACTGGCAATTGTCCTGTAAGTGGGACGCTCCCAGTCCTTAACGTGGGCGGAGATAGGAGGAGGAGGAGAGGAGTAGGGGGGGGAGAGGTGCTTTCAGAGGAGGCTGCATTTTACAGCATTGAACCCATGTAGCAACTTCATCATCAGCTGGATACAAGCACACGAGACCAGGGGGGTATCCACCATGAAGGAGACCTTTATTGAGGACTTCCTGGGCATAGAAGATACACTGAACACCAGCCAGTTGTCGGTGAGTGAGTGCGACTTACGGTGCATGCTGAAGCATTGTGCTGTGTGTGTGCATGACCTATACACAAGAGTCCTTTATTCTGTCTGGTTAGTACATGCCATTTGCAGCTCAATACATGTATTAAAACACGTAACTTTTGGCTAATCAAAACTTTTTTTTTCTTTTCATTTTGCAAGTCCTGTGGCCGCTCTGGGTGCACGGTGCGGGGATGTGAGTGTATTTGGGGAAGGGGCTCTCTCTCTCCCCTTCCTCAGCAGAATGAAAAGCTGCTTTTGTTGAGCTGTATACACTGCAGCCCAGGTCACATCTGTGCGCAGACGGTAATTAAATTGTCCGATCATTAATTAGCAAGTTGCATGTAATGTGCAGCAGCAGCATAGGCATAGACAGGTCTGGCTCTGTGAAGAGGGGATTGTTTGGGTTTGCACACACACACATAACACGAGGGGGGGAACAGGGTTCCAAGTATTGACATTTCCAGCTTACTATAGGCATTAACCCCTTTGTTCCCTTGGCTGCGGTGCTGACCTAAGCGTTCCTGCTGCTTCATGGCGCAGACATATGAAGCCCCCATGTTTACCTTTGTGTACATAGTATCAGTATAATAAACTTATACTAGTATATATAAATAATAAATAAACTTATACCAGTATATATAAATAATGAATAAACTTATACATACCAGTATATATAAATAATGAATAAACTTATACCAGTATATATAAATAATGAATAAACGTATACCAGTGTAATAAACTTATACTAGTATATATAAATAATAAATAAACTTATACCAGTGTATATATATATATATATATATATATATATATATATATATATATATAATATGAATAAACTTTATACCAGTATAATAAACTTATACCAGTATATATAAATAATGAATAAACTTATACCAGTATAATAAACTTATACCAGTATATATAAATAATGAATAAACTTATACCAGTGTATATATATATATATATATTTATATTGAATAAACTTATACCAGTATAATAAACTTATACCAGTATATATAAATAATAAATACACTTATAACAGTATAATAAACTTATACCAGTATATATAAATAATGAATAAACTTATACCAGTATATATAAATAATGAATAAACTTATACCAGTATAAATAATATACTTATACCAGTATATATAAATAAAGAAACTTATACCAGTATATATAAATGATAAAGTTAATCACTGATGTTAGCAACTTTAGAGTCTAAACTCTTGTACACGTGTGTCAATATCTTTGTGGTTGGCTGTGTGTCTTTGTTTAGCCTTTTAATGGCAATTATTGTCATTCTATTCACTTATTCCGCAGCAGTTGTGAACTTTGTGTTACGGTTTCTTTATATGGATGTGATTAGTTTTGGAAAGTCTTTTGGACCTTCTGGGGTCCTGATGATCCTGGCTCGCCAGTGGGAGCATTGGTGGATATGGTCCTGGGGGAGCCATGCTGTTATTTATCTTCTCATTGTCCTTGTGTACTGTTGTGCTTTAGAATGTAGTCACCAGGCTTAGCACATGTTCCTCCTGCTGGGACCTGTGTTTATTTGTGCTGCCCATGCAATGCGCTTTGTTGTGCGGTTACTCCAGGTGGATTTGATATGTACCCACCTGGTGGAGCTGTCACTGCTCCTATGAAGCCAGTCGCTCTGTGTGCCTGAGCATACTGCTAGTTGTGTTACTACATCATGGCAGAATATAGTGTGTGTGTAATGGGTTAATTAGCCAGGTGTCACGTTGTTGTGCCATGAATGTTCCCCGGTGAGTAAGTGTGTGTCAGTGCAATACACAACTGACCATTTGCCTTAGGAGAACCCGGGTGCTTGCTCAGTGACAAATCACATACCTATATACTAAGCACAGCGGAGAGAACAGGACACTCTGTCACTTACCTGTCATACCTCCATGCAGATTCCTTCACACTCCGCTCCCCTGCCCATTACACCTCGGTTCTGGTGTCTGGGGAGCCAGACTGACTTCCTAGCCACAGGTGGAGGACCGGGACTTGAATGGTGATCTTCAGTGTCACTGGGGACAATTCAGCTGCTATAATCTATGATTTACACTGCGATGGGCGACACGCACCTCTCCTGCTTCAAGAGAGTGACAATTCACTTTGGAAAGAAAAAAAAACGTATCCCGGAGGTAGTATTATCATGATGAGGACTCGTACATTGTACTGGGTAGCTATGATCAGAGGTTGCAAGCATCTGTATTATTATTANTAATAATGGTGGTGTTATTTTACAGCTGAATGTTCCACTAGTATCCTTCCTATCTATCTATCTATCTATCTATCTCATATCTATCTATCTCACCATCTCACCCCTAGAACCAGAGCACACATACTTTGCGTATTAATACATTATTAATAATAATAAATATAATAATTATTAATTTTCAGTCTGCGAAACTACTATGTGAGTTCATAAATTGCCAATGTACAGTCATTTTATAACAGTTGCCACAACTTTGTGTAAAGTGGTTTTGTGTAAAGTTGTTGACGTTACACTGTTAAACATACTTGGATAATGTTCAGACCAGTTAGTCATAAATGATGCGCATGTGGTAACAGCGGAGACATGAGTTATGGCCAGGGATGTAACTATACAGTGCGGATGATAACTACCTTGCAGGTCGAGGCACATTCTGGTATTAGTGTACACACGCTGTGTTTTGCGTAGTTTATGCACTGACGCGGTACCCTTTCTTTATCACACCCCCCATTTCTTCTATGTATTAGTGTTGGGTGTTTTAGGTTCCTTGTTTTATTGTCTTTTGGATTGTTTTTTTTATTTAGTGTATGTGCTGGAGGAACAAATGCAGTATGACGACAGATGTTTCAGGCTGTTGTTGGAGTGTCTGCTCTTGGGTACGAGTAATCATGGACATTTGACTGTCATTTGGTTGGGTCATATAATGTGCTTGACATATGTGGCATCAGCTGAGGCTTTACACTGAGTTAATGGGGCTGATCCAAAGTGTAGACTGGACAAAACCAAACATTGAATTGCAGGGGGAGCCAAGAATGAACTGTGGAAACGTGAAATTGGTACTTATTATTTATTAACAGGTTTTTATATAGCGCCATCAGATTACGTAGCGTTTTACAATTTGCAATGGGGATTACAGACAGAGAGACAGAATGTGTGGGGAAGAGGAGCTTCCTCACCTTTATGGCCCCGGGTGGGGGTGCCGGTTTGGACTGCTCCGGTTCCTGAGATTGGATCTCCACATGGCTGCCCTGCCTTGCACACGCACGTACATGGGTCCTGTTTCGGTATCTGACACAAAGGGCCGGAGCGGCGCCCCCTCAGAGTCCGTGCAAAATCCCCCATTGACTTTACTGTATGTAGATATGAAATCAGTGACAGTGTCACATCCTGACGCAAGATTCTGTAATGGGTCACAGAATGTCAGCCCCATGGATTGTAGTTGGTGGAAATGTTTAGCCATATACAGTCCTCTGATACAGATGCTTTGACTTTAATGGGTGACGCCTCCGGGATGGGAGGGGGGGGGTGACTTTGAACCGGTACCGCTCCTGTTCCTGGATAGCCCCTGAAGAGGCACATTTTTGGACCCTGGGGGCCACAGCGACACCGGTTCAAATCGACCGAGAACGCCCCAGCCGTAGGTAAAACAGGGGGTGGTGAAAATGGGGAACTACTGTGAAATTTCCTAACTCAACTGTAATTTGAAAATTAAACAAAGTACCTGCATGCAATAATATACATTCATTAGTGAATTAATTTGCGACCCTCCCATTGAAATGTTTGATCAGCTCTACACTTACACTGAAAAGTATAAAACAGACTTTGATGCTAGTGCGTTGTTATGAATGGCTTTCAAATATTAAAGTGACATTCCCGTTATATTCATTCATTAAAAAAAATGTATAATAAAGTATTGCCATGTTGGACATATTATATTGCACCATAACTGGACTTTCTAACCTGATCAATCATTGGAAGCGTCTCTGTGTAGAGTCACCATATGTCTTGTATTTGTCTTGTTGCTTAACATAAGACTTGTGACGTGTAGTTGGAGAAGTGTGATTGTTAGATTTGTTCTATGTGTTACGTCACTTGTCACATGACTGTGTGTGTGTGTGAATGCGTGCACATACCTCTGATTTAGAATAAGTGATGCGTGTGTGACCAATTGTGACAATTATAGCTGAGACTGACTGTGGGCAACACGAGTTTAAATACTTTGTTGATGATTTGTAGTGTGACAGCTTTTTGTTTGTAGCAGACAGTTTTGCAATGAAATGTGTGTGTGTACACTTCCCTGCGACAGGGACACTACAGTCCTGACACACATGACCAATGTCGTGCATCCTGTAGAGTGCACAACTTGGGCAGACTGCATTAGAACCATATATGCATGGCATGCAATGCTTCCACTGAATACCCACGTGAGTCCGGGTATCTTACACACAATGCAGGGAAGCTCTGCGCAGTGATGTGACTGTATAAGTTGTGCGAGTAGAGGGTAGTGCGCTGTAACGAGAATGAAGGAAAATATTTTTGGATATCGTTGTCGTGGAATATCAGCACAGACAAACGGGGTGATTTTCCCTAGGGAAAATCGCCCCGTCTGCGGGCCATCCAAGAGAACGATGTCGTTCTCATGGTGACCAGAAAAAAAAAAAAAATACCTGTAAAAAATAAAAGCAAAACATACTTACTTACATGCCTGGGGCACGCGTGACGGCACGTATATGCAGCGTCTCTCTGTACAAGATGGAGATGACAGCCGTTGCAAGAGGTGCCGGGCCCGGCCAAGACCCCAGGCATGTAAGTATGTTTACTTATATATTTTTTACAGGTATTTTCTCTTTTTAAATTTTTTTTTTAAACAAACGATCATCGCTGATCAAACGGAAAATCCGATTGATCAACGATATCGCTTGTTTAGGTTTTTCGCCGTTCTGTCGCCGTTTCTTTCTTTCACGACAATCATGGGTTTAGGGTAAGAATCGTCCTGTGGATGGCCACCTTAATACTATTTACAACAGATGACATTTACCTCCCCTGCAGTTAACATGGTTTTGCCCTTCTTGAGTAAAGCTGGCCATACACTATAAGATAAATTGTTCCAATCTAAGCATTTTTCAAGAGTGGGTAAAACCATGTTGAATTGCTGGGGAGGAAAATTGAATTAATTGCAATCAGTATTACAGGTGAGAGATGATGTTTCCAGCACAAGTGTAATAACAGTGTAACAGTAACGCTGGTCAGTATCTGTGTGCAACATGCAACAATAAAGTATTCTCCCTGCATGCACACACTGACATTCATTTTACCTCCCCTGCAATTCAACATGGTTTTACCCACTCTTGAAAAATGCTTAGATTGGAACAATTTATCTTATAGTGTATGGCCAGCTTGAGTCAATATTGCCTAAAGATCTGAATCTGGTCCAGTGTCCCTCCACCCCATCCCATCCATGACGTGCTCCTCCGAACACAAGCCGTGACCGCTCCGGATGACTCGCCAGTTATTGTGCTCTCTTCATTTCTGAGCATGTTCAACATACATGTAATGTCTGTAGTCAATGTGATAATTGTGCCCGAGTTATATATATATATATATATATATATATATATATATATATATATATATATATATGTTATTATCTACATGGCTCCAGAGAAAGTATATGCATGCGTTATTGTATCACATCAAAGCCATTAGATAAGAAGAAGTGATAAAGCAACGTCCTCATCCTCTCCCTATCCTTGTGCGGCCACGGGTGGGGTATTCCTCGTGGTAATCATTGTCTAGGCATCTACTTCCCCCGAACAAGTGACTTGTTTGTCTATGCTAATAATCTTCTGCTCTGTGTGGTTTGCTTTGAGAGAAGCAGCATGGGGCTAAACTCCCGTTTAATTAGCACCATTTAAGTTAATGCTCAAACACAATGAAGGACTATGGGGTGTCAGAAGACAAATTAGGCCCGCGGCTGTATTAGTCTTTCTTGCACAATTCGTCAACATTGAGGAGCCGTATACGTGGATTAAGCGCATTGTAGTCTGAATAAGAAGCAAATGTTTCCCTCTTGTGTTTCACGCTGGCTTCAGATGATGGAGGGGATGGAATTTTATTATATATTCAATTAGACTGCAAAAAGAAAGTTACCAGGGCAAACCGCGCGATGGCAAATTTATAACTCCTGGTAATAGTGTTAGAGTTGTAAGATGATGTTTCCTAGATCAAGTCTAAATAAGGTCGATAGAAGGTGCGATTATGCCATGGGCACTCCCGCGGTCGAATTGGTAAGATTCATGTAATGCACGCTGAGTGTGTATTTAGCACATGCAGTGTGTTGGCGCGATACATCTTACTGGTGTATGGCCAGCATAAGAGGAAAGCTGGCTGATCTAGAGATGTAAGCGGCTACAGGCCCTGGGCTATCCATGACCACTCATAGTAAATAATGTGAATGTGTTTTTTAGTGCTTTGATTTATAGCATTAGAAACCTCTTGGGAAAATCACCTTACACTAATTCTGAGATGACGTATGGTGAGAGCAAAGGACGCATCCCCTACTACAGTGTATATATAGATTAGTGAAACTCCCCTTTCACTGGGTNCAGTCGGATAGGCTCCCAAGCGGTTGGGATTATAAGTCATGCAGGTAAGTGGGTGTTTGGGGAAAAAAAACCTCTCTCATTTTAATCATGGACCTTTCAAGATCTCAATTTGCAGATGTTAGGTGTTGCATCCCGTAGCGTGCATAACTGCATAGAGAGTGAAGGCTGGTCATTGGTAGTGTAGGTGCTGCAAAGTCTTCATGTGAGAAGTGAGTGCACTCCCATCTTACCAGTGCACTTACAGACCTCTATGTAGACATAGTATGATTGGACTTCTGAATCCGGTCCCATACATGACCTGGTGGAATACAAATCCAGATGTTTATCAAAAATTATGTTTTTGAATTTTAGGTTTTATTGTTGAAACTGCTGGGCAGGTGGGGGGGGGGGGTGCATACTGATATTACACACAGGTATTAAAATATTGCAGTACATTATCCAGACTTCTGCACCGTCCTTATTTTAAGAAGGGATGGTACAAGCTTCAGGTGAGCGCAGCCGTTCAGATGGCAGAGTGCACAAAGGGAGCTGTCTCTTCTCATCAAGGCCATATCCTGAATGTAAATCCCTGCAGCTGATGTTGAGGCGGACCATGGTTGATCTATATATCTGATGAAACGGTGGCTCTCCAGGTGAACCATCCTCGCAGACCTCAATGCAGGGAATAGAACACACTTTATAGATTTTTCCATCCTATCACAATGACTTCTGGAGCTGAATCCGCATCATGTGGATTGTCTAACACTTCATGAAGTCTAGGAGGTCACCCGCACTTTAGGGAGACTCCCTGATGTTCAGGGGACTTGGCAGCTCGCCTGTCGTTATAATCACTTTCCACAGATTTCCTCACCCTCTGCCCTGATTCTGTTCCCTGGAAAAGTTCCACGCTACTGTACCTGGTAACACCCCTTAATATACGTGTAAGGCACTATCATATCACTCTCTTCTCTGCTCCAAGCTCTACATGTTTCCTTCCTGTAGTCGTTTTGTTGAATGTTCTTAGTTGTGGCTCCTCTTTGCATGTTATATGTTACATTTGTCCTTTGTGGAGATATGGCCTCCAGATCTGAACACGGTATTCCAGGTTATTATTCCGTGCGATGGGCTCGTACCTGCCAGCACTTGTCATTGCATGCAGGATCTGTCTCATTCTGGGAAGTTGGCTCACTGGTCGTTTAAGGTAGATCTGCAATTTACAATAACCGCAGCAGTGAGTAATCGGAGGAGTTCTGCAGACTTCACTTCTGTGTTGTCCTGTCTGGCGTCTGAGCTATGGCATTGCCCGGCAGCGAGCAGGGTACCCGGTGACATGCCTCGGCTAAGGAAAGGGATTTGGGGCAAGCACACGTATGATGTGTGTGCAGAGAAGGTGAGGGGCTGTAATGTCTGTGACCATGGTGTGGTGTGCTGTGTTACTTGTGTGTGTTTAGATGGTTTCTATAAAGAGACCGTGACTGATGCTTCTGTTATGATGGTGCCTATTGCTGCCAGCTCCGATGCCTATTTTCCAGGGAGAGTCTTGTCTGCTTGTAATTTGCCACTGGAAATATCTCTGTATTACACAGAATAGGCACCCGCCAAGGAGCCGAATACTCTATATTATTTATGTTCAAGTCATTTTCTCACAATTGGACCAGACTTTAGACACTATTGGTTTACTCATAACTTACTCAGGAGTGGGTAAAACCATGATGAATTGCGGGGGGTGGGGGGGGTGGGGTAAAATGAATGTCAGTGTGTGCATGCAGGGAGAATACTTTATTGTTGCATGTTGCACACAGATACTGACCAGTGTTACTGTTACACTGTTATTACACTTGGGCTGGTAACATCATCTCTCACCTGTAATACTGATTGCAACTAATGACATTTACCTCCCCTGCAATTCAACGTGGTTCTGCCCACTCGTGAGTAAGTCAATAGTGGCTAAAGTCACAATGTGGTCCAATGATGTATTTGGCACTTTCTTCTCACAAACACCTATAGTACTTTTGCCATTGGTGTTTGGTAGGAACTCCCTGTTACTGGCTCGGGGCATCAACCATTCTCTCAATGAGTGGTGTTGTTCTTATTTGATCTATCGATATATTTAAACAATGTTGCAAAGCAGCAGTTTTGTTTGAAGTAATAAAACACATTTAGTCTTTAGTCAGAAAAAGTAATGAAATGCTGCTCTTTATTTTATTTTTTTGGTTGTCCTAAACACAGTACACTGTAATTTTATAACTATAAATAAATATATATATATATATTATAGTGTGTGTGTTTTGTACGTGGCTTAAATTCTAATTATTCTCTTTTTCAATGATTCCAACCATTATCTCCTTTTTAAAATACCTCTGGGTAGCCAAAGGTAATCTAAGGATATGTGTTTGGTGTATTTATGATAATATCAATTGTAATATTGCACCAACATTTAACAACATTGTCTCATAACAAGGGGGTCTTTCTCCTCATTTATTTTAAATGGAAACTTCCAAGACAAGAATAGAGACGGCAGCTTTATATCTACTGGTAACATGTAACCTATATGGACAAAGGCAGTATTATCTTGTCGCGCATGTGAAACCGCAAATTAACTGTGCTATAAATTATACGTTTTACAGAAACGAAACCAGGGCATCTTTTGTGAAGCACGAAAACCCAGAGCCATGATCCTAATTTCTGCTGTGACTGTATGAAAGTGGTATACGTGTCCTGCCTACTCAGGGGATATCTCTGCTCTATGTATCGGTGCTATGGACCCTGTTAGTGTCGCACATATAAACGTTTTGCCCTGGCTTTGGACTTATAGGGAATTATTATAAACTTCTGTTACGCAGCTTTTGTTATAACTCTGCTTCCCATGGATATAGGTTTCTGTTGTATTTACAGAACAAAGAAGTACAGAATAATCTTATTGTCATTTCAGTAGCAGAGACGTATGGACTCTTCTTCCTGTTGCATGAGGAAGATCGTCCTTTATAGGTTCCTTTTGTTAAATATGACCCCACTAAGTGTATATTGTGTCTTGTGAAAGGTCACGTCTTGTACAATGGTTCATATAGGGTTCTGTTCTCCTTGCAGTTTAATGTTGAGAGATTTTGGATGAGAAGGATAAGACTCCCATGTCATGGGTTGGTTTCTTACAGGAGCCACCCTAATTAACCTTTATATATGTGAACGTCCTTTAGAACCATTTGTCAGCGAGGTGCGACCATTCCTCCCTACACATGGCAGGTTGTCTGCAGGGCTCTTCACTGAGGCCCATTCAGGACACTTAGACCCTCGCACCATTTGGCCCTTTTAAGGGCCGGTTCATTTGGAGCGTTGATGGGACAGCACAGTAATGATGAGTAAATTGTGCGAGTATTGTGCTTTTATGTGGTGCCTTCAGCTGTGACTAGAAACACAATGTTAGGGGCAGCTGTTGAAGCACATGAAGGATAAAGTGGTGTGTAAACAAAAAAGACATGGAGAGGAATGAAATGATATCGTCCAAAATGAGCTTGTTTGCAGAAGTTCCTAACCAATAAAGAAGTTTTATATAGCGGCATCTTATTAAGTAGCACTTTCCAGTCCCCCTCTCATTACAGTTTAAAGTCTAAATTCCCACCACAGACATACAGACAGAATAGGGTTATTTTATAGTCCGCACCCATTAACCCACTAGAATAGGGTTTGCCATCTCGCAAAGCCCATGTTCGACAGCTTTGAACAGACTGCCTGCATAATAGAAGAGAACCCGATGCACCAATGCTAGTGTTCCCCCTGCTCCGTACATTTTCCCCCAGTCCTAACCCTAATCCTTATCCTAATACTTTGCCTGACCCTATCATGCGAACCCCCCACCTCAAACCTTTCACGCAGACCCCCTCCTCAAACCTTGCACATCAACCCCCACTGGAACCATATCCTTCCCCGTTTTTGGAGCCACCCCCCAGTCTTAGCCAGTCCTAACCTTCTCCTTCTCTGATTCTTACCCCCCCCCCCCCCCCATTCCCTCCTCACTGTTGTCCATGTCTTCCGCAGAGTAACCTGCTGGAGCCTCGCATCTGGAAAAAGATTTATAGACGCCCTCAATGGTTAAATTGGTGAAATAGGATCGTGTCGGCATAATTACCCGTTCATTAGAAACGTTTTCTAAATGATAACTGTGTCGAAAATGAACTCGGCTCAGAAATGGACTCGCTCAGCCCTGGCACAGGTTTACATGGATCCACCCATGCGGGCTCTTGTTCTGCACCCCTAATATGAGTCCCAAGTCTGACTGACGCGTTTTGCTCTTGCAGGAACCTCCTCCTTCTCTGCATTGTGTCCTTTTTAGCCCTTTATTCAATGCAGTGATTATGGGTAATACATCATGCCTCCATACATTTCCATGAGTTATGATCCTTTGCTGACAAACTATTGTAAACTGAATCATGACGTGCAATTTCTGTAATTGTCCAATTACTCCGGCTTCCGCTTTATTAGTAGGCATGAAAAAAATAGGACAAACAAATCATAGCCAACACCCATGGCCTCTTCTTGCCAATTGTGGAAGGATTTTGTGACACAGAATTATTTCATTCTTGTTCCACAAATAGTAAATTCACTTCTGTTTTAAACTCAATTTGTATACCATGTGATCTTACATGAAAGGACAGATCTGTGAAGTGGCCATTGCAGTGGTAGATACCACGTTCACACTGCCGACCCAGCAATTGTCAGACTGATAGCTGCAACACCCATGCACACTGAAGCCACTGACACGGGTGTTTAAGTCATTTCCCTCTTCCCTATTCTTTAACACTACCAATAACCTGGGTCCAACACCAGGAAATAACCCTTCTTTTTTTTTTTTATCAAGGTTCAAATGCCACTTAAAGATACCCAGGATTTGGATGGGGCACCGTTCACACTGCCATGAAAACCCCAGGATGCCAGGCAACCCAGGAATTTGCCTGTAATAACCGGGTTTTTGTGGCAGTGAGAACGGGGTATTCTTATTCTCTTCTTGATTCTAAGTTTATCTGGGCACACACATCCAATCCACTTTGGACCAGACAGCTTACACAATATTTGTATAGCATTTAAAGAAATAACTTACCATTTGTATTTAGTTTTCTTTTAGTGATACTTGATGCTGCTAATCTTTAGTGAAGGAGCACCCACCCCCTATAAGAAACACATTGGAACAATAGTGTTTATATTGAAGATAAACCTGTGGTCATCTCCTCCCTTGTGCTCACAATATAATAGCACGTTACAGTCTGGAGTATGGATGATAATACTTTCTAACCAGTAGACAGTCTGAGTAGACGCTCCACACCCTGACTTATCTTACATACATAGTGTATACAGCGCTGGCTATAGATACATGCTCAGTGACCGTGTGTTAGGTCAAACAAGATAAATACAAATCCATTGAAAACCCTAAAGGAATAATAATAATAAAAAATTATATATATTAGAAATGCAGGAACTGGCACTCCACTCAAGGCAAGGTATATTGCTGAAGGTGCTCATACAACAATGCAGGCACTCAACAGACTTGTTTAGCAAAGTAGTGAGGTTGGTTTATTGCATAATCATGCTCAACAGGATCACCAACGTTTCCGTCACAGTGGGTGACTTTCATCAGGGCAGCATAACAGCATAATGATCACAAAACAGCAACTGTGATTTGTCTCATTATGCCGTTATGCTGCCCTGATGAAAGTCACCCACTGTGACGGAAACGTTGGTGTGTGTGTGTATATATATATATATATATGATATATGAGGGGAAAATGCAGGCACTCAACAGAGGTTGGTTTATTGCATAATCATGCTCAACAGGATTATATATATATATATATATATATATATATATATATATATATATATATAACAAGGGCTGATCCGGAGTTTTTAGAGTTAGGGCAACTCGGGCTGAATTGTAGACCGTGACAAATCCATGTTTCTAAGTGGAGGCAACTGTAAATAGTAGAGTTGAGCTAGGAAATATTACCTTGTAACTCTTATTCTTTTCTAACCTTAACCCTAAATTTAAGTAGTGTATATGTTTTAGCGTAGAGGGAAAATACTTTTCACATAGCGCTGACAGGTACTTCCCCTCTCTGGGGTCTTTTACTGCATGGTCTGCTGGTAATTGAAAGTTGTCATTCAATCCATGTAGCTGATGTTGTAATTCACCCTTATAAAATGCTTCCAGTGACTGGTAGAAGTGCATAGAGCATTGAATCATTTACCTCGCATCCTTCTATTGATCTTGGCCGAGAGAACTGGATTGCTCAAGCTACTCCGTATGTAGGTGCAGAACATGCTATGTACCATGCCATTACATGGCTTAGTGACAACAAAGCGGCGCCGTCCCAGCATTACCTGCGCTTGTAAGGGCGCCCGATGAGAAGTATTCTAAATACAGTGTACACAGTGCATTTATATTAACAAATAAGTATGCAGTTATAGAGCCATAGTGTAAAGTCTGCCCCAAGCATGCTCAGATGTTACCAGGAGCTGCGTAAGTAGCTCAATTATCTAGTTTTTTTCCCAGTATTTTGCTATTATGTAATGCAATAAGTATAATTGTATTATAATGATCATTTAATGTGTCTGAAAAGCAGCGGGATGTATTCGCCACTACAAATTCCCCTTAAATAGATGCAGCGACCACTAATTGTTGGCAGCATCTGTTTAGAAATAGTGTGGTTGTAAATGAATGGAGAATGGAGTATGCCAAGGATAGCGTAGACAGGCATCGGGGACGGAATTTGGCATAGAGGGGGAAGGTTAGGGTCAGACGCGGGCGGGGGAAATTACGGTTTGGCTGCGGGGAGGAGATGGATCATTGATGGTGAGGATTGGGGTTAGGTGGAGGGGAAATAATGTTAGGCTGCAGGGAGGGAAGGGTTGAGGTCCGGGTATGTGGAATGGAGGGTTAGGGTAGTGGTGGAAGGTTAAGGTAAGTATTAAGGGAAGGTTAGGGGTTAGGTGGAGGGGTATAGTGTGTTAGGCTGCAGGGACGGAAGGGTTGAGGTCCGGGTATGTGGAATGGAGGGTTAGGGTAGTGGTGTAAGGTTAAGGGAAGGGTTGGGGTTAGGTGGAGGGGTATAGTGTGTTAGGCTGCAGGGACGGAAGGGTTGAGGTCTGGGTATGTGGAATGGAGGGTTAGGGTAGTGGAAGGTTAATATAAGGATTAAGAGTAGGGTTGGGGTTCTCTAAACTGTCGGATGCTGGAGCCGTCACACTCCCGCTGTCGGGAGCCTTCGTTCAGTCCCCCTTGTATTGAATGGGGCTCTACACACACTGTCAATAACTGTTTCATAAATGACTTTTACTTCTATTTCACATTGAGAAGGATCACTTTGTATTCCGGTGCAGGACTGCTCGCTCTCCAGAAGATATGCCAATGCAAATGAACGAGTGGTATTTTTATCCCATTGCTGATTAGCGTTTTTATGCAGAGACAACATATTTTTTCATGAACTGCGTGTGAGTGATGGGTTTGAAATTCTGATTATCCGGGGAGGAGGATCTGCCCGGAGGGTGGAGCGAGCCTTCAATTCAGATTGATGTGTTTAGCAGGGACTGGATGACAGTATATTGTGCATTCTACACATGACACACAACCTGCATTCTCTTTTCTGGATACAACATTTATTTTTTGTTTTTATGTATTGTTTTCCGAGGGTGTAATGCTGTGTCGTATATACTCATGTCTCTCTCTTCTCTTCTTCTGCAGGCTGCGACAGTGTCAGACGGAGGTAAGAACGCATCTTTTATTACATTATCCATAACCTTGAAGTATGAGAATTGTGTGTGTAGTGAGTTGGAAGCGGCTGCCTGACATTGCAAAGTTTAGGAGAGAAGAGGGAACTTAGCAAAGGTGTGTTGTTCCCGAGCTGCTCCGCATTGACAAGTCGTTACAGGTCCTGTGCAATTCTCTCTAATTGCTTACAGTAAGAGAACAGTGAAAGTTTGAGCTTTAATTCCACAGACACCTTGTCCCTGGTCTTCCATAGCCCGCAGCTTGATTTACGGCATGTAAAGGCAAGCGGATTGCCAGACATCACTGACACGGAGGTAGCCGAGCTGCCTATTGTCTCTACAGCTGTGCGCTCCTGCGTACGACTGCTGTGAACTCGACAAGTCCTGCTGTAAGTGCTGAGACTGGCATTCTGCTGTGCAGATGGGTGGAGACGGGTTTCATGGCTTTCTGCCTTCAGGGTTTCTTATGAATCCACATATTTCTTTTGACACTTTCACCTCGAGTTATAGTTTCTCTGCCGACGCAGCAAGTAGTCGGTTATTGCAAGAACTTCATATTTTTATATTTAAAATATATATTTATATTTTAATTATATATTTTTATATGTATGCGGCCAACACTGTGCCGGCTTAAAATCCATTGTCCTGTTTTTCTTATCGTACATTTATTGAATCATCTGAACAAGAGGCATATAATATGTTTAAGTTAATGGGAAGTAGTGATAAACACCTATATGGTGTTTGATTACAGTCACAGTTTTACTATTTTCATCTATACATACAGCGTTATAACCCATTTTACACATGTAAAAAACGAAATCTAGCAAAGCATCATGGGATCGATCTAGATTTTGGAACAGCACCAAAAAAAAAATATGGGGTGAATTTGCACCCCCACAAAACTATATTGAACTGCATGGTGAAGCATATGTAATAAATGCAAACCCCATTAGAATGGAAATTAAAGTTGCCTAGTTCAACTCTAAATTACAGCATCAATGAAGGCTATTCAGTCTTTATTTCTGTTATACGGAATCACAATAATACATGCATAGATAAGAAATATATATTTTATCTATTACATTACAACGTGGATAGTTCAAGTGCATCTTTTGTTTTCTAATTCTTTAATCTGTTCATCTCTAATCCGCCCCTGTTTAAGGAGGATTGTCAAAATATTTAATACAATAAACAAAATTATTACAATTATTTATCTGAAAATTATATATATATACACATACATACATATATACATACACACACACACACAATATTTTCATCTATTTTATCAGAACTCTTGAACACCACATTTGTAACTATATCTGAGGTAACAAAGAAGTTTCCGAAGTTGTTACCCACTGCAGACCATGACTGCAGCAATAGTTTTAGATCATTTGCTGTTTGCACGATATATTAACCCCAGCGACGTGTATAGAAAATATTTTATTGCACAGTAGCTCTGCAGAATCCGTCCTGCCGTCCCACGGTCTTACTGTGACTTCCAGTTTTATTCAAGGTTACATTTTATTGAGCCTCGCAGCGCAATTCTGGTAAAGCCGCCTCAGCATATTGAATAAGAAATAAATGACTACGCATCCATCAGTTTCCCATACTAGGCTCGAGGTTTATGTTGGTGTTTAGTTCTTTATATTTAGATATTGTTCGGGGTGTCTCCTTTTTAAAGAGCAAAGATTGATTCTTTTCACTTTTTCATGTGGATAAATAATTTATTTTGAATGCAGAGGGGATAGTTGTCTTGGCCAGTCCTGTGACCTCTATCATTTACTATAAGCATAGGGTTGGCGTTGACTGGGTTGACACAATGTTTCATCTAATTATCACTGTGCTTGTGTGGGAAATGCCGGCTGTGAAGGACGCGAGATGAGATTATTATTAGACTGTTTCCATTGCTAGTTGACCAACAGCAACCTGCAGATAACAATTTAACATAACATTTATAGGTCAGGTCGGTGGGCTGCATCTACAGTTTATTTTTTTTCATTGAGAGTTGATCATTTTTTTATTTATTTATTTTTGGTGACTTAAAATGTTACCCTATGTTCAGCATATGGGAAAGATGCCCCTATGGGATCCACCTCTTCCGTGGCAATAACTCTCTAGGGTGCACATAGGCAATCTTCAGGACTCCAGGAGCTAGATTTAATAATCTGATTGGTTGTTATGGGTAACATCGCCACTTTCCATTTAATAAATCTAGCACCAGGTAGGTCCTACCGTACTGTTGGGTTTCTGTCACCCATGGTTACGCTTGTTCAGAACCAATGGTAAATGTGTTGGTTTTATTTAACTTATAGAGTTGAATAAACAAACGGGGTGTAGGCCTCCAGCATTGGGACACTGGAGGGTGACTTAAGTGACTGCCAAGTGGGAAACTAGTGCTGAAGTTCACTATATTGATAGAACTTAGTATGAGTAATGGGATATCTTCTTTGGATGTTTAAAAAAGACAGTAGTAAAGTGGCTAAAGTATTGCAAAACTGTGTGATCCCTGGCCATTGCTGGTACACTTGGGATTGACCCCATGTATTGAGGGGGAGTTTAATTTTGGAATGTCTGTGTATATCCTTGACAATCACTTAGATTAAACCCCTGGAAGGAGATTTACAGCGCTTTTCCAACAATTAAGGTCCTCCTAAAACTTCTTCCGGTGGTGGTGGTGGTTCTCATGTAGTCATATCTGATCTTGGAACATCTTGAAGATGACTCCCACAGATCTCTGGTCAATACAAATTGGTGGATCCACTGCTGTGTGGATCAAAGGGATTATAATTTATTAAAGACCGTGTAGGGAATCCTTTACCGGTAGTTTTGGAAGAGCTATACTCTTTTGGGGTAGAGGTTCCTATTAATTTATTTTATTGCATTGATACTACCAATCCATGGCACGATGGAAAAAGGTTTTTGCCATTGTGCCAATTCCTGTTCCGAGCACCGGTCTCTTTAACCTGTTTTCAGGACTGCTGTCTCTGCGAAGTCACAAGACGATGTCCTGATGATTCCTAGAAAGTATGAAGCCGTTTCTGCGCAGACATAAGCCTGGTTATTCTACGGCCAGCTCATGATATAAACGTGTCATCTCATTTCCTTGGGTTTTCCCAGTAAAAGGAAAAAAATTGCCCTTTAATGTTCCAAGATGGATTTTATTTTACCACTATCTTGATTTGATGTGATTGATTTAAAATAAATGTCTGAAACGAATGGGTCATTTCATGGTGGTTTTATAGATTTAGTTTTGGAGGTCTTGCAGTTAAGGGATTACTAGAACGCACTCCCTTAATGTATCTGAGGTATAAAATCTAACCATAATCGTGTCTTATCTCGTACATCATGTCCCATTTTATGGTAAATCTAGATTTTGGATCCGCTCTTGCTTTCACTAATGAAGTTGCTTACACATATATTTGCCTAAACAGGGGAACTGCAGATGTCTTCTGCTCTGAACCGAAAATTGATAATTTATACAGTTTTCTGGTAAATGTTCCTTGATTAGCGGAAGATGGTTTTTCCTTTTTTTTGCTTCTTTATAATCAGCCTCAATCAACATTTCTGCAAATGTGAAAGAAAATGTGAAACTTTTGTTTGAGGCTGGGAATGAAAGTGAGTGTGTCTTGTGGCGTGAAGGCAGCCATTTTGTAACGGGAAATCTAATGATGATCTAGCCCAGGGGTAGGCAAACTGCAGCTCTCCAGGTGTTGTCCAACTACACATCCCAGCGTGCTTTAACTGCATAGACTTGGTTGATACCTGGCAAAGCATGCTGGGACGTGTAGTTGGAGATCCAAAGTTTGCCTACTCCTGATCTAGCCAATCCTCGCACTCTTTGTACCGATTGCCAGATAACACAGCAATAGAAATGATAGCATACAAATTTATTGCTTGTTAAATTGTCAGTAAATAAACACTTATAATATTTGTTAAGACTGTAACTCTGGGTCGCACACTCTCCTGGGAACAGATTACTATGGGCATTTCTTCCAGTATCCCAAGAGAGTTTGCATGTCTCCCGGGACCTGGGCTGAAGGCAGTGAGTCAATGTACCACTACTATGGAGGGCAGGACTTGATGAGGTCCCATGATCAATCCCAACCTCTGTCCCACCTCCAAGTTGCCGGCTTTTGGTTTCCTCCAGGAGACACTTCTTTATCTTTATAGAAATAGGAGACCTTTTCTTAATTCTGTCATCATAGACAATGAGTTCTAGACCTGCTCAGATTTCCAGATACTCCACGGAGTCCATGAGATCACCCGCTCTTCAGGGATTATCACCACTGGTTTGGTGCTATTTAAATAAACCATGATAGTGGGAGATGTCCGAGAGCGGTCACCACAGACCTGTTCTGAGATAGGGAAGGCTGGGCACACCTACCTCATACAGTGTTTGGTATATATGCTGTTCTTGGTGCTAAGCCTAGAAGTAGAGCGACACAGTGTTCCTGATCCCTGGGCTCATCTCTTGCCCTGTGTTGAGATCCTTTGGATACGTCACGGTTTTGTTCTGTTCTGATCGCTTGCCATGAAATTTATAACAAATGCAGAATTCCAGGAATGGAGCTGTGTCTCAGAATAATGCTGAGGTTACTCGAGCTGCTCAACGAAGATCTGACCTTAAGAGAATCTTGTTCTGTGTCTTTTTTTGGCGTAAACTTTAAATGTCGTCATTACCCAGCGTCACTGCTGATCGTGTGTTGCACCATTGCCGTCATTCCATCAGAGTGCTGTAATCCTGTGTCTGGGTTACATTTATTAAATTAATAATAATTGTTTTTGAACTGGATCCAGACTGCATTTTGCAAGTGAGCATACCCCACTTCTGATACTCCATTACGGACCTGGATCCTACAGATCTAGTCGTCATTAATGAAATAATTTCTGATGGCGGGGTCCATACCGCATTGCGGTGTTGGGGAACCGGTTCAGAACTTGGTGGCATTGGTTTACTTAAGCTAGGTACACACGGTAAGATAAATTGCATCCAATCGATTTTTCAAGAGTGGGTAAAACCATGTTGAATTGCAGGGGGGGTAAAATGAATGTCAGTGTGTGCATGCAGGGAGAATACTTTATTGTTGCATGTTGCAC
>JABWIB010000884.1:39287-53960 GCA_016617825.1 Platyplectrum ornatum
AGTAACTGATGTCTGAGTAATGTAACAATGGTGGTTACCATAGTAACTGATTGCTGGAAGTTCCAGAACAGAGTATTTTGTACCTGGTGGAATGGGTCATGTTGGAGGGTCTGTTATTGGCCTAGTCGCACCTTTCCCTGAGCTTATTATTAACACATAGCGCTGTGTGTGTTGCACTGTATTGTGCCGGACTGACTTGAACCCCCTCATTCGCTGATCTGCACCTCCTGTTATCTGTTTTTACTGTTCTGTCTACTCATCCCACACTCGTCTATGGACAAAGGCGAGAGGATAAGATTTGTGCATCTGAATGTGGAATGGTTTTATGGCGAGACACTAAAATAATGTTGTTTTTGGTTGTGTTTTATAGCCTAGAGGTAGGTCATATGATTGTGCTAGTTACTGTTTACAGACTTCATTGAGAGATTCTTTTATTTCCATTTTCCTCTCTTATCAGTAAAGCTGAAGCACACACCAGGGCTATTATTGCTCAAAACATCTAATTATCCGCTGATAATTAACATAGAGACTAATTAAAGGATTATCTGACCAATCAGAATTCCTGATAGCTATCGGTGTGTAAGGTGCTGCAGAGCTGTTCCTTCTCCCTCAAAGTAAACAAAAGAAACATAACGCCTCCAGTCTAACAACAGTACAANAACCGCACTCTCCCACTAGGGAATAGCGACGGATGAGTGATATTCCATTAGGTCAAGATAGATGATTTTTAAACAGACCCTGCCACTAAGTTACAATAGTGTACTCCCGCCACAACTTTTCCAATACTTTTCCTGATTTTTGCATGGTGTGTGTATCATGGATAGGGTGTTGTATCCTCGACCTTGGTCTGCTGTAGGATTGTGTAAACCGTTTGAAGAGGATTGGACAAGTGTGTACTCCGCTTTTCTTTCTTTTAGACTACAAGGAGAATTCATATAACATAAGTATTGAATATGGAGTCTCATTAACATGAATTGTTGTGATATTGAGGCCAGTCGGGGCGGACAATCCTATTGTTATATAATAACTCAAATTCTGTGGAACATAATAATAATAATAATAAAATGTCTTATCTCTCGCTAGAATTAAACAGCACTGATCTGAAAGGATGCATCAGCGAGAACAGCTTAAGCAGCAATGCCAGCCTGCCCAGCGTCCAGAGCTGCCGAAGGCTCGGAGAGCGCCGCGTAGCCAGTTGGGCCGTGTCTTTCGAGCGCCTCCTCCAGGATCCAGTTGGTGTTCGATATTTCACGGTAAGGGGATATTTTGGATGAAGGCAATGTATGGGTATTGCATGGCCAACGTCAAGAGCTTGGTGGCTTCAGTAGGTGATAAAGTCTATAGCTCTGGCAGCTTAATATCCTGGTAACACTCACGCTCCTGTCGGTACTAAGGGCAGCTCATTCAGGGCTAGTCACAAATAGAGATTGTATGCGTAGTCTACTCTACTTTGAGAGCACTATGTGAATTGCGCCCCGGGCAGAGGGAGCGCGTTGCAGGAAGTACGCGCGGTGGGTGGGAGGCGGTAAGAAAAGTGTAAACCTGAGTTGTCCAATATTTATCTGCCTCAGCATAACCCCTGTATAGATCTTTCTGGAGTAACTTTATACCTTTTATACCTTATATTATAACTTATTATAGTCATGGTACCATAAATCACGTCCATCCAAAGGCAGGAAACATTAGACGTGTTTCTCATCGGTAAAAAGCATTCTATATATTTACCGGTTTGGATTATTATAAAACCCTTTTCACAATAATCAATTGATTACAAAAAATAAATGAATATTCTATTAGCTCTTTATACCCCATGATGTCCTTCTGCGGTTTACAGGTTGCCTGCATGTTTATACAGGACTGTACATGTATTATATTGGTGGCTTGCAGGCGTTTACTCCTTTTCTTTCCTGGTTGCACAGATGAGATCTCTTGGATGAATACACATTAGTCAGAGTAGCATATACAGTGTTTGCGTTGGATTTAAATGTCAGTGTTTTTGTTGCAGGAATTTCTAAAGAAGGAGTTCAGTGAAGAGAACATCCTATTCTGGCAATCCTGCGAATATTTCAGTCGCGTTCCTGCCCATGATAAAAATGAGGTAGGTCGATCCCCATCATAATGTCTGATGCTTGTGTGATTTCATTATAGACGTGAGTGCGATGAGGTATCATTCACTAATATGCTGCATCAGGCTTTACAACAAGTAATATAAAGATTATGGACCTGATCCAGACTTAGGACACACAGTTTCATACGTTAGTCCCTACAATGGAATCTGATCTTTAGTACTGCACTCCTATGCTCTCCTATCTGCAGAGATTTAACAGTGGAGAATGCCCCCTTGAGTATTTTACTTGCATCACTGTGCCTCTAAAGGGGTGCGTTACATTGATAGTCAATCACTAGGGTCTGCTGAAAGTATCAATGTTTTGGTTGTTCCTTGCGGCTGTTTAGGAACCCTCCTCATTGAAGGAAGACTTTATTAATTGTATGCTTTATTTCACGTATTTTCTTTTCGCAGCTGTCCTTCAGAGCCAGAGAGATATTCAATAAGTTTCTAAGCAGCAAAGCGACCACACCGGTGAACATTGACAGCCAGGCTCAACTGGCCGATGACATTCTCAACGCTCCTCACCCGGACATGTTCAAAGAGCAGCAGCTCCAGGTACCAGTCACATAAATGATATATTGTGTGTGTCCATTAACTGTGAAGTCCTTGTGTTACATATATGGGGGCATCTCTCAAAGATCACACCTCGGGGAGGGATGTCACTACTGCGCAAAGACGGGAAAAGCGTGAAGTGCGCTGTTTGCGTAAGGGATTCAATCTTTGCGCGAAGAAGATTGAATCGGCCCCTATAACAGCTGATGTTACATGTTGGTTCTGTTATTGTTTTGTGGTATTAAATATAAATTTTTGTTGTTGTTGCTTCTCTCCAGATTTTTAACCTGATGAAGTTTGATAGTTACACCCGCTTCCTGAAATCTCACCTCTACCAGGAGTGTATGCTGGCTGAAGTAGAGGGCCGTTCCCTACCAGACCCCCAAGAGATACCCAGCAGCCCAACCTCAAAACATAGCGTGAGCTCCGATCGCTCCAACATCTCCACGCCTAAGAAGGTATCTTGTCTAGTTCCTTCTACATACTGTGCACCATGTGCTGCGGATGTATTCATACATCGTATATGATTTATGATCTCTTTATATAAGTGTGTGGGAAGTATTAGTAAATGTACCGACTGGAGCGGCCTGGGCGATGGGTTGCCTTACAGTACCCACTAGCACTCTAAAGCTGGTCACTCACTAGGTTATTGTTCCAATTCTTCAATTATTGGAAATTGAAATTATCTGTCTAATGTGTGGGTCTGGTTTTTTTTTTCTGAAAAATCGTAAAATGATTTTTTTAAATTTTTTTGGAATTCCCGATTGATTACCTTTTGAGGGGTCCAATATTGGGTAGTGTGTGGGCATTTCAGATAATTGTGAACCACTTTACGATTTTTAAGCAGAACAATTTGGTTTTCTAGCTTGCTGCAAAGATATCAATTAACCAAGTCAATAGTAAAAATAGATATTCCCAATTAAAACACAAAATGGTAAGTGGTAAGCTATTATTTGTTATCGCGTATGGCTATGGAAGAGCCTGTGATCTGTTAGGGAGTGTCCGCTCCATGTGTATATCGTCTTTAGGCTTTTGATGTGGCGGCAGATGATGACCTGGGATTCTTGTGCTCTTTCAGCAGTTCAGCAAAAAGAACAAGTCTGGAAGATCTCTAAATGAGGAGTCCGGAGGAGAGGAAGACAATGACAGAAAGAAGAAGGGGACGTTCTTCTCCTGGTCCAGAAGTAAAAGCATTGGCAAATCGCAGAAGAAGAAAGAGAACGGGGATATATCGCATGGTAAATACACTTTTCTATGTAAAAGGTTTGATAATGTGTCACAGGTCTTGTAGAAGTGACTTTAGTTTATCGTTATAATTAAACGCTATGACTTTTCTATTGCAATATATCAGGGCTCGACACTGAGGCTAGCAATCCACTCACTGTTGTCTGTATGCGTTTTCCCGGCAGATTGTTCTGTTATCAATGGGGCCCCCCGCAGGAGACGGGAATCTCAGGGTTCTGTGTCGTCTTCGACGAGTCTCGAGATGATTCATTGTGGCAGTAATGGCAATGTGCTCGAGGTAAGATTCACATTAAACCTCTAATTGTTTTACAAGACCCGAATTCTTATTAACGAACTCAGCATCCCGTAGGACATTTATACCCTTCTTACCGAGATGATACATCTTTAGCAAAATGATGGATGCTCGACACCTGTCTGCCCATAGATACGAGATAACATGCAGGCTCGGGGACATTTAATGCAGGGTGACTTGACTTTTGGCCGCGTTGGCATCATTTATATCCGTTATTCACCTTCTCTTCTCGCTCTCTGCTTCTTTATGGATATTGATTGAGATCATAAACCTCTGTCGGTGGTGTTTATAGTCAGTGGGAAGACTTCATTTTGTTATAAGCTGGAGCAGGATGATAGCCGCCGTCCCATGAGGTTGCTGCTGTTGGAGCATCTGACTGCGGGAACTGGTGTGTTCAACAAGGATGATGTTGAGGGCAGTCTCCTTGGTGTCCTTCGGGTTTGTGAGTTGGTGGCAACTCCAGTATCCTTCATAGAGGGTCACGGTTACTCCATGCTATCATGGCGATCTGTCCTCTAGTTTTGGCCAACATGTCGTAAGAGAGAGCTGAATTGCCTCTGCCTCTTAAGGTGTTTCTGATGGATGACTCGGTTTTGCCGTAAAATTTGGACATCTCAGACATCTTTGAACCTAGCGATCAGAAAATACCATTCTTCTTAGGCCAGAATTCAGTCCATAGTTATCAACACAATATACCACACCATTGCCAACTGACTCGCGTATTTCGGGGGTCGGCAAATCTCATGGGACTGAGCTCGGACCTGTACTATGAATGGATGCGGCTTCATGAAGTCACACCTGCCCATTCATAGCAGTTGTATGGGTTCTGTATTCAGGGGACGAGGCTTTGGTTGATAAAGCGTACCGCCACCCCCACCTCCATACTGCTGTCTCTTGGTTTCTCCCAGGAGGAAAACGATAAAAGCCGTCGCCCCAGCTATATAATTATCTGTAGTCTCTTGGCTCTTCTATATTCTATCCCACATACAGCTTAGATGATACATAGCTATTAAGCAAGTGATCCATGTCTTCTGTCACCTGCATTCTTATCACCTGTTACTTCTCCATCTCCTCAACAGTTTGAATCGTCCAGAATATCTTCGTCCGAGAAATCCCCCAAACACTGTTACATCACGATGCCGGACGGGTCATCCTGTGCCATGATCGTAAAAAGCGGATTTTCCATTAAGGACCTTCTGGGCGACCTGTGTGAGAAACATGGATTTAACATCGCGGCCGTGGACCTATTTTTAGTCGGAGGCAGCAAGGTATTGCATTTCCCTGCCAGTCGTCCAGGGTGTTTGGTTCTTCTGAATAGATAATGCACTGTCTCTTTTTACCGCTGCATCAGTAGCCCCATTGTTCTTCTGGTCGGTGCAGAGGTGGGAAGGAGTTAAAGCTGTAGCCCTCATGACAGAGCCATAGTAGGAGCCGGCAGACTGTTTTCATGCCTCCCCGCTCTCTCCAATGTGTAATTTATTGTATGTTTCTGTTTATTTTGTCTCCCCCCATGAATTGAAGCCTCTCGTTCTCAGCCAAGACAGCAGCATTCTGGAGTCCCGCGACCTAAGAATAGAAAAACGAACGTTATTTCGGTAAGATTAACAAAATGAATCTAACAAATGTAAATTTGGGCCGCGGGGAGGATTTTCCACCGCGGACCCTCCTGGCAGTCAGGTTTTCTTTCCAGCTTATATAATAAATGTGTTTTCGCGGTAAGAGCCGGCATTGTGTGTCCCCCCCCTGGCTAAACGCTCCTACGGATGGAGCAGATCACTCGGGATCTATATAACTTTGTGTATAAAACTTTGCAACTAATAAACTTTGTTTTCCTTGGTAAGCAGCAGAGCTCCTCTCTCGCCCAGATTCTTCATTCTACTGAGATTCCTTTTAGTTTCCAATTGATGCAGAAAAATAATTACACACTATTTGTATAGTTACTTTTTATGTTATGTTTTGTTTTTTAATTATATATATATATATATATATATATATATATAATATAATGTGTGTATATATATGTGTGTGTGTATATATATATATATATATATATATATATAAATATATATATTTTAGTACAGCATTGACGTTTCACAATAATCCTCCTTTAGTTGACGTCCATTACATAGTTTTTACAACTTTAAGTGGTGTAGCACTTACGAACATGTAAACAGAGTGCGAATGTACTGCTACTCTTATATCGAGAGCGAATACTGTCTACACAGCAGAGCTTTAAGGACTAATTTGTAATAAGGGGGAGGGGGTGGGGAAGGGGGGAGATAATTAATGGTTGTTTGGGGAAGCCTGGAGGGGAAAGGACTTGAAGGGAGAGCGAGACGGAAGATAAACCTTGTGTTGCCTGTGGTAGGTCATTCAGCCATCCCTTTAAACAGAGTTTCTATGTATGATATGCATGCTCGGGGACGGATTACAGGCCACGTGGGCCCATTGGAGTGGGCGTAACAAGTGACATATGGCCGTGACCGGTGTTAATTGGGGTGATACATTATATGTGGGCACATTCATCACGCTTTACTCCCATCATCAGTGCATAGCATTGTTGTGCTTCTGTGCATGAGGGCGAATGATATTTATCCTCATGCACTTCAGCGGGAGGACTGGAGGTACGGCTGTATATATTTTTTCAGGTGGAGGCCCGGATATAGTCCCATCTGCATCATTGTTAATTTGGCCTAATAGATGATAGAGCGGATCAACACCCCTGCTTCTGTTCCATTACATGCAGACTCCGGTGTGGGCTAGGGGTAGCCGCTCGTACAGATTTAATCTGGCCATACACTAAAGCTGGTCGATTGGAACAATTTATTGCATAGTCAAGAGTGGGTAAAACCATGATGAATTGCAGGGGGGGGTAAAATGAATGTCAGTGTGTGCATGCAGGGAGAATACTTTATTGTTGCATGTTGCACACAGATACTGACCAGCGTTACTGTTACACTGTTATTACACTTGTGCTGGAAACATCATCTCTCACCTGTAATACTGAGTGCAACATTTACCTCCCCNGCAATTCAACATGGTTTTACCCACTCTTTACTAAAGCTGGTCGATTGGAACAATTTATCGCATAGTGTATGGCCAGTTTTAGAGTTTAAGATTTCTGCTCTGCCTTAGAGTAAAATGATTGACTCGGAATTAAGCCTAAATACCTCCCCTTGATCCACACGGCATACACACAATACACAAGGTTTACAGCACATATATTATACTCTAATTCATTGAATTAGATAGAGGCTTTGAATTGTAATTCATCAGACTGGAGAATGGATGTGGTGCGGGTATGGGAACTTATTGTCCTGTGGTAAGGGTTAACGGGTGAAGGGAGATGAAGGCCGAGATGTATAAGTTCATCTTCGTTTTCTCTTTATAGTTTGGATCTCGTACCAATTAACAGATCTGTGGGACTAAAAGCCAAACCCACCAAACCGGTGACTGAAGTACTACGACCTGTCGTAGCGAAATACGGGCTGAATCTTAGCGAGCTGGTCGCCAGACTTGTGAGTATTTTATTCTCTACCTTTCACCGCTGCTGCGCATGTAAATATGATATGGTGATGCAGCGTGTTGTGTGGTTGCCACGATTCAAGGTCACATCTTGCAATCTAGGTAGCCGGTCTGGTACGTGGCTGTCAGGTTGTATATGCAGCGGTCCTATGACCTGGACTATCAATCCCCATGTTATCTGCTAGAGAAGCTGTTTTATTTATTCATACATGTAAAATACTGAAAAGATTTGTACTGTTATTTAGAGTTGAGCTTTGAATTCCAAGGCCCTCTGTTTATTATATTATTGAGCTACCCCCTGCACTGAACTTGACTTGTCGAGTTGCAGAAGTCCTGTCTCTCCCAATTGGAGAGTAATCCTATATATTGTTCTGTTATTACAGAGCGGGGAGCAGGACTATCTAGATCTGGGGGTTCCTATCTCCACCTTGGATGGACAGAGGGTTGTTCTGGAGGAGAAGGACAGCTCCAGGAGTAAAGGTGAGTATAGAGAGTACTGTAATCTTGTGAATGTCCATTGTTTTCAATTGGGTAGTTCACCTTTATATTAAAGTATAGCATAGGATACACAAAGTATACAATAAACATACAATAAACATACAGGTGATAGTATCAGAGAACATTGTCATTTTGATGTAACATTATATGTAATAGTCGGACTGTTAGGTCTGGTGTAGTAAATAATAAATTAATGCAGTTACACAAGGGCATTACCACCACCTAGAAAATAGGAGGGGGTCCCCGATAGCAAGATACCAAAACCACACAAGGGGCCATGAAAGGCAAGGGATGAACTGAAATGTCAATTGTGAATCTCTCTATACCCTTCACCAAAAACATTTCATCATCAAGCAGTCCCAAAAACAGGGACTTAAAATGTGCCTTTATAGCGCCACATCTAGGACAGACATGACTTCATATTATACCCATATGATCCCATGGGGGAGTTATATGAACTGTGGGTAGTAATAATAAACATTTCTGGATATGACCGGCAATAATCTGCATGTATTCATCATGGCATATGGAGTATATCAGGAATTTTAGGAAAGGGGTTCTAATAGCTATCATTGAAAGTTTTATATATATCACTTGGAAAGATTACACAGTGAATGTCACACATACAAGGCCTGAGAGCTGTAATAAGGTGACGTTGGAATGACTTTGTCTATTTCTTCCCAGCGTCTCTATGTTCTCCGCTCCACAGTGCACAGGAACCCACTGAGATCCTGAGGAGTGTTTTCTGGAATGGTTTGGATGATAACTTCTTGAATATCATTTCTCTTTCAGACAAAGGCAAGATCCCGATGGTTAAATCCAACCCTGCCCTGACCACCTCCAGAAGTCACACATCCATGGTAATTCTATATGATTAGTCTGTCCTTCCTCAGCCAGCATGAAGACGCATTGTCATAGGAAATAGGATGAGTTTTCCCCTCCAGCCTTACTCGTATGCTACAGCTACACTATTCATGCATACAGTATTATTCAGTTATAATAGTCAATATGGAAGCCTATATGTTGGTAATGCATAGAATGCAGGGAAACGGTAAGTATGTCCTTATTTGCTCCATTATGAACTATATGCGACTCCATAGAGCCATCATAATTCTGATGCGATTGGTTTCCCATGTGAGCGATTCAGCTCATGATGGGCTTCAACAGACATCTCTGTATTTGCTTCAGACTTCAGACAGCCCAGGTTTGCCTATATTTTCTGATTCGAGTGTATGATTAATTAGATACAGGGTACATAGAGACAGGACGCCATTGTCTAAGAGTAGATGCCCACTTGGGAACTGTCCAGCCCCTCTGCAGGAAGACGTGTAGCACAGATCCCTGATCTCCCCCAGTGCACAATTGTGGCCGCAATCTGGTTATAACACATGGACGGTGGAGGCAAATTGGAGACCTGGTCATTGCTGTAAAATAATCAGATACAATGCATTATTGCAATAGGTCCAGCGATTCTCTTATACACGTATGTATTTAAATATATGATCCTTAAAGCAGAGGGTCATGGGAGATGAAATTCATGGAGAGGACAGTGTATATCCAGCAAACACACATTACATAGCATGTTTTATTACATAGTAAAGGGCTATCCCCCCCCCATCATGTAAACCCCGGCTAGTGAAAATAGACGTCCCACAGCTCAGTTTATTCTTTCTGTATGTTAATCGCAGGAATGTACAATAAACCCCAGTGCTGTAAATGAGCCCAGCGGCTGCGGGGACCTCAGAGGTCATGGCTTTTTCAATCAGAGCGCTTTACATGCATTTACTAGCATTAAAGACATTAGTGAAATATAATTAATGACCGCCCGTAGGTCTATCTCTTACGGATGGAAAGCAATCAGTCATCCTCTCTGCAGCGAAGTGTGTTTCACACTGTAACAACAAGCGATTTGTCAAGTTGCTGGCCGACGGCCAAACTGTGCTGCAGCGATGGTGTGTACAGGGAGCAGCGGGAACGCACAGGAGCTGGCACATCCCCCTGCAGACACGTGTGTGGACCAAGTATAACATAAGATTCAAGAGGAGACGCGTAACTGTACCAATCCCAGTCTAGCTGGTATACTCTAGCTGTAAGCTGATTGGTTCTAAAAGGTTTTAAATCTCTCCCAATTGTATGGGTATATACCAGTGTTTTTTCGAGTTAGGGCTTATTAACAGGAAATACTGAATGTAATTTTATTAAATTCACTAGGGCTTATTTTCGAGTTAGGGCTTATTATCAGGAAATACTGAATGTAATTTTATTAACTTTTTTAAAAATTTTAATGTCCTTTTGTTTATTTTTAAATGTGCAGGACTTTAGACCCAGTGCTAGATATTACTAACACAGGGCTGCTGACTTTTAGTTTCTACCTCCCAGGAGAAACAAAGAGTTGGTAACATGGCGGTCCTGCAGTCGGCTGGTACAATCCAGTCATCACAGTTGTCCACCTAATGCCATTTTATCAGTGTAATGGTTGTTTTATCTGTATCGGGGCTTGAACCCGTACACCCTTAATTGCTAATGTAGTTCTCTCCCATCATGCATCTGTGTTCCACATTTAGACAAACAGTTCATTTGACACGTGTTGGCGGGACCAACTATAGGCGACGCTAAATAGAGGATTAGCACTGAATAAAGAACCTTAATACGAGCCCTGAACATAGCATCCTAATGACCACCACCCAATTGACTGAACAGTGTAGCTGCCTTTAACACCAATAACGTCCTAGTGACCTCTATTCTATCCGATTATTATCGTGACCACCACCTATTACTCTGATCATAGAGGGGCTGCAGAGTGGCCTCCAAAGCCACCGGCCTACTGGGCATATTCCCTGTAACTCCTATGGCCAATCCGCCCCTGATCTGACTCCTAACTAAACATTCTATATTCTAGAAAAGAAAAGCTTATGCGTCTAGTAAAGAACATTAATTCTGCTTTGACCTGTGCCATGAGGCTTCCGATAGATTCATTAATGGCATTTTGCTGGCATAGCATAGTGCATGGTCTATGGATGTCCCATGTAAGATACTGTATGATAAATTATAAAATGCTTTTTTTCTGACATTGGTTTAGGTGGAAGATCGTCCTCTTGTGAAATCCTCCTCGATCAGACTGAAGGGAGAGTATGGAAAAGGCTCTAAGGATCTCCGCGTGCAGAGGAAGGACGACGCCGTTCTGCGGATGGGGCGGAAGAATCAGCATAAAATCAATCTGGACGAAGCAGAAGGTAAATCCACCAGAGGCTCAGAATGACAATGTACCATCTAAACCAGCAATAGTCTTAGGTATCAATAAGAAAATGGTTATAACCAAACTATAACATGAAAAAAGTCAATGGGTAGCAATGCTGCTGTCAGTAAACTGGAGCTAATCCCTCCTCTCCCCTCTTCCTATATAATATATATATTAATATTGTGCCGCCATCCTCCCAAATCCTCGTTTTACCTTTCTTTTATTAATCATTCACATTTCTCTTTTTGCTCGCAGCCTTTTTTGAACTGATTTCGAAAGCTCAGAGTAACCGGGCAGAAGACCAGCGCGGCCTGCTGCGCAAAGAAGACTTGGTTCTTCCCGACTTCCTGCGTCTCTCGCCACTTGACGCCTCCACCTCCTCCCCTTCTGCAGCCGGCAATGCCAGCAGGAAGAGGATGGAGAAGAGCAGCAGCCTCGATAAAGGGAATCATGGTTCTTCCCGCGGATTATTGTCCACTAAGCCAGAGTACCCACACAACGGCTCAGACAGGTCCAGTAAGCAAAGCGGAACGGACAAGAGAGACAAATCCGACCTATTGCCACATGCTGGCCGCAAGCCGTACGTCCCCTTCAACCCTCCACTGTCTCCTATTCCCCACGTTCAGGACAGACCCAGCCGAGAGAGGCTTTCCAGAGACTTGTCCACAGGGAATATCCAGACTATAGAGGACGACAATGTAGGGGATCTAACCCTAGTGGCTGAGGGGGACATTAGCAGTCCCAATAGCACTTTACTTCCACTACCCCCAACTCCGCCATGCAATGTCAGTAAGCTTTCCGAAGCCAACTTTTCTCCCCCTCCTCCATATTTGGACACACAAGATAACTCTGGGAATCAGAGATCAGGTATTTCTAGATTTTAGTTATTTTTTTGTTACTTGTTTTGCTTTTGTCTTGCACTTTTTTTTATTTTGCAGAATTGCACATTATTTTAGTTTTTATTTTTTTACTTTTTATGAACTGAATAAATATATATATATATATATATATATATATATATATATATATATATATATATTATATTCTCTGTTTACAAAATAATTCCATTGTACAGAAGGGCAACAATGCGTTACAACCCAAGTGCCAAATCCACCCAACCACAAACTCCGTGGCTGTGACCTTGAATTCTGCCCGGCAACCGGTAGACCGTATAATGATTATGGAATATATATTCCTGGTATAAATGACACATTGGAGACGCTTGGCTTCCAGGCAGTAGTAGTAACAGAGTAAGGCGCATTAGATGTTTTGGAAACTCTTATTACTTGAACGTTGACGTGTTAGTAACTCAAACTCCGACTAAGCTTTCATTCTTCACTGACTTGATGTTGTTAACAAGTGCACTAGTTCATCCCGGGCGACGTGGGAGATCAGCAGTAACGTAACTTCCCTCCTAGCAATAGATGTTTGGAGATTGCTGTCATTATTATTATTATTCAACCACTTCCGTACCTTACGTGCATGCAGTCTTTATATACCAGTGAAGGGGGTCATGGTTTATTAGCTGATTATATGAATTATTACGCGATTTCAGATTTTTCTATGACTGTGGGTTTGATTTATTATACATTACGAGAATGTGTGATACTTGTATATATTTTATTCTATTTTAGTGTGTATCATACATTGTTTTTAGACTGTAAACTAAAAATGTTGTTTATTTCCTTGTTGCCAAACATTTCTTCCTCTTCCATGTAAATATCCAGGGATCCTCTGCATGCCTCTCCGAAACTCAATCCATGTATAATACATCTGTATAGTTTTTACCAATCCTCAATACTTTTGATTTCTCAATCGGATCTCACTATAAAGTGTGTGCCTTCTTCCAAGCATGTTCTCTGTGTTCCAATGAGTGATTCCACAATGATTTAATACATTCCTAACACTCCTTAAAGGTTTTCTACGTGTATAGATCATCACTAATATCATTAGTTCCTACAAGATGATAATACTTGCCTATTATGGGGTTGGGTAAAATTGATTAATTTAATTAAATTGTAATTTAATTTATGGTATTTATAGGATTTTATAAAATCTTTACTATTAAAAATGAAAAGTCCCCAGTGATAGTTCTAGTGTAAGAAGGGTGGTTGGTTTAGCTCGTCCGAGGGACCCAAGAAATATTTGAGGCTCATTTTTTAATAATGGTCATGTAGTAAATGTACATTATATCAAAGTATACAATCCCCAAATGTCTGATAATGTAAACGATAACACACTTCAAGCAGCCTTCGGCTCTCCAGTGTTGTGACACTACAACTCCCTGTACGCCTTGATAGTATAGGCATAGCTGATACCTGGCATATCACGATGGGGGTTGTAGTCTCCCCAATCCTGGAGTGTCACAGGTTACCCCAATCCTGGCCTACAATGATGGTAGAGACCGGTGGCATCATAGCTAGCAGTGTTCATGTACTTTTATTTACCCCCTCGATGGGCAATTAATGGGCATACAGAGTTCTATAGAAGCAGATCCGTAGAACACCTTTAAGGACAATCGAGCAGCTTGAAATGATCTCGTATACTGCATGTAATCTGAATACTGTGTGATCCGTAGACCGTGTTCATTTTCTGCTTTTGTAGATGCTGTGATTGTAGACATTTTGTAACAATTTTCTCAAAATGTAATAAACTCTGTCTCCATTCTGATCCTCTGTGTGTCCTGCTTCTCTCCAATGTTTGATGTTTGTTTTATTCTAACAAATTCATCTCCTATTTAAAAAAATACAAAACACACACAACCGAACCAGTAACCTCCTAATAAACACATCATGTACTATGCATCACGTGGCTTAATGACTTAACACGACTTCATTTCATGTACTGTAGCAGTCAGGAGAGCGCGGCGCCATTAATATGGTTTTATTATGTAACCTGCAATAAATGGAATATTTGACATCATGCTGGGAACTACTACCTATTGGAAAAACTTCTGAAACTTCAGATGGCAATTGTCCAGAGACCACATTAAATAGCAAATGGTTACAGCAATTTTATATATTGCTGGGATCAGATTAGGAGATTGAAGAGAACAAGACGTGGAAAGTTGCACCTGGGTAAAACCATGTTGAATTGCAGGGGAGGTAAATGTCATTAGTTGCAATCATTATTACAGGTGAGAGATGATGTTTCCAGCACAAGTGTAATAACAGTGTAACAGTAACGCTGGTCAGTATCTGTGTGCAACATGCA
>JABWIB010000885.1:7617-67312 GCA_016617825.1 Platyplectrum ornatum
TATTTTCCACCATAATTTTAAAATAAATTCTTTAAAAATCAGACAATGTCATTTTCTGGATTTTTTTTCCTCATTTTGTCTCTCATAGTTGAGGTATACCTATGATGAAAATTACAGGCCTCTCTCATCTNTTTAAGTGGGAGAACTTGCACAATTGGTGGCTGACTAAATACTTTTTGTCCCACTGTATGCTGTCAATAGATATATAACACATGTTAAATACACAGCTAGCTTGTCGTTATAAATGTACACATGTAATGATAATGAATGCTTTTATCATTAATTAATGCATATTCAATCAGTTTCCAGGCATACTTGATTTTTTTACACACATCACTAATCACCAATAAAAAGAAATGGCAAGTCTGAGCTATGCCCAGTGTTTTACCTCTTTGTATTGTAGCTGGGCATTCACTAGCTCTGGTATTGCTCCCAGCAGGAGGTGGTACAATAAACATTACATAGGGAAAGGCCCTGAAAGTCACATCACACAGTTTTCCATGGAGACCCATGTAGCCAAACATATGGCCGTGCTTCTTCAACATCACAAACACTGACATGCTGCATGACAAGCCGACAAAAATCCGTTTATATTCTATTTAACAGCATGCATCCAAAATATTGTTAGCTTTGGTCCAAAAAATAATCCGCATTTCAGGCATGGTAGTTTTTGTGCCAATGCAATAACTGGCCCGACCACCTAATAATTCAATGATTGGGCCAATAATGAATTCTTAGTCTATGAGCATGTTTTAAGTGCAAATAATTATAATGTAAACTGGACACAATTTATATTTGGTAACGGCTCAGTAGGCTGAAAGTAATGCTTGCCAATGTCCTGTTCAGCCTTAACACTCATGTTATTAACACTTCAGTGATTTATGTTATGGAATAAATTCAATTGATAAGGGGTTGAACAGAAGCCTCTAAGTAGAAGATAAACGTCTCGGCTAGCAGGAACATTCAGGATGCACTGTTATGTCTGGAGATGGCTGCATTGTGTGTTAGCTGCACTTATGTGTCGCATAGAACACATCTGAAGTCTATTTAAACCTAAAGGAACTATTGCAACAAGTTTCTTGGATCCTGGAGTTCAATAAAACCTTTCTGACTGTACACACATCAAAGTGCTTCATCTGCAGAATACAATTTCATTTCTCCAACTGTAAAATGTCTCTTACACGGAGTCAGTTTTTCCAGATATCATGTAAAAGTATTACATCATTTACCACCTTGTCTCGCATTTGTGAGCTTACAGAATATCCTTAATGGAAATGATTTTCCCTGCACGTCTGTGCTGGTGCTTCATAAATTCCTGTGTTTCACAGGTGTTTAATTTATTTTCCCCTATAAAGATGAATGTGTGGCTTTGTCCACGCTGTACATTAAAGATGAGCTACAAGAGTCTTTAATTTAACCATTGGATAGTAAAGCAAAGGCTATCCTGAATGATGAGAGCTTTCCATCCTGTGGCTGCATGAATGAAGACACACTAGAATATCCTGTGTGTGTCATAAGATTATATAGATGTATAGAGAATTTTATATTCTATAGAGCGTCATGCGCATGTAGCTGTGGCCTACACCTCCTGTTTTCAGGGAGTATCAGCAAAGCTTATTAAAGAAGATTGAATGTGACACTTTCTTGTTTTAGCACATCAGTGCTTTACCTGTCAGCCTTGAATCCTATAATCCCATAGCATTAAAATGTCAGACGTGTAACAATTGAGCCGATCAAATTTGCAAACCAAGGTGTTTTTTTAAATTAATATTTGCTGTTAGTGTTAGCTAATGCCCACTCTCTGGTTTAAGGTATCACTCAAAATGACCAAATCGTTTTCACCTTAATTGTGACATTTTAATGTTCATATAAACAGCAGTCCCCTTTTAATTGCAAAAATACATGATTATTGATGTTTATTCAGTGTAATGACAGTCAAAGCTTTGTGGCAAATCTAATTTTCATATGAGTTTGCATGAAAACCTTTTTGCGGGATCCCACTGTATAAAAGTGTTTTTTAAAAAATGGTTTGTATAAGGTGAACAGATAAGCCATCCACGGGCAGATTTTTTGCCAAAACCCCCAATAAAAAAAACAAAAAACAAGAAGGAATAAAACGTAAACAAAAGATATCGTTGATCAATCACATTTTCCATTAAAATAAATAAAAACCGGAGCGGTATACATACATGAACATCCACTCCGTACATGCTGGAGGTGCCAGGGCATTGGGGATGCAGTTGGGCACCGCTCCAGTTCCCAGCGAAGAAACCTGAAACGTAAGTATATTTTTATTTATTTTTTTTTTTTTGTGTGTGTTACAGCTCTACTATATTTTCTATGGCCACCTTGAGAACGAAATCATTCTTGTGGATGGCCTAAAGACGGGGTGATATCACTTCGTTTGTCGGTGCCCAATTTACACGATATCGTTGCCACCATTGGCTTAATGATCAGACAACAATCTGATCATTTGGAAATTCCAACTGATTATCATTCAGAGCAGGGATCGAAGTGGGGGGGTATACGGGGGTATGCCATACCGGCACTTCTCAAACTGATGTAATTGAAATACTACAAATCTCCATTGACTTCTATTATATTCAGTTTTTCCATACTGCCACTTCTGAGTGTACATACCACCACTTCTAAATTTCCACTTCGACCACTGATTCAGAGGGGATGATATCTTGTAGTGTATGGGCAGGATCCAATTACCTCCACACTCCGGCTGGAGTTTTCCTGTCTGTAGGACAGCACTGAGCTGCAGAATACAATACATTGAAAAAGAAATGTAAAGAAAAAAAAATGATACTTTCCTCAGATGCAGCATGAGACATGAGTGCCGTAGAGATGAGTATTTGAGGAGAGGAAATTCTATTATGTTTGACAGGTGCCTGTCCATTAAGCTGGGTATTGTGCCTGTCATTCATATAAAGATCTTTCTTTCCCTCTCAGCCTGTACCTGAGTCTTGTTATGTGCCAGGCTCTGGTACAGGCTTCAGTAGAGTGGAAGCAGAGGGGGCACAGCTGGACACTCACTAGAAAACTGCCCGTCATCGGCACCATACGCTAGAACAATATTGCTACAGCATTATCTCTAACTGCTGACAGTCACATTATATAGAATCTACATGATCTATAGTCACCACTGCTTTGGGTAATTACATATACTCCTAGCAGAGTTGCTTCATGATTTAATTAACTTCTAAGTGATTCACTAGTTGAAGTACAGTGTTATACCATTATATTCAGGAGGAATATTGTAAAACCAAATTTCTTTAAATATATTGACCACAAAAGAATGTACAGTATATTAATATACTACTTTCAATGATGTTTCCTTTGTAAATATTGCCAACACATCTGCTAACCATCTTGAGTCACTGACCCCAGTATAAGGAAGTCCGTAAGTATAACATACTATTTTATTGTTTACTTTTAGCACACATACTAAAATTACAAATTCATAAAATCCTCCTCACATGCAATGGTCAAACTGAAAGCAGATGAAATTCACATAGTCTTCAAGTCATGTACAGGATCAATAGTAGACTATTTAGTAGGAATAATTACATATTACATATCTAGGCAATATACACATTGATTTACATATAGATATATATGTAAGTAAGTATGACTTCATTATTGTTTTCTTAAATCAACAAACCATTCCAATTGATCAGCGATATCGTGAGTTGCGTTTTATCGCCTGGAAACACTTCCCATACAAAAGACAGTTTGCCTGGGCCCATGGTATATAGATCCATGGATGCTGCTAAATGTAAGCTTTTTCTGATCTAGCAATTGGGAAACATTACTTTTATGAATGTTTGGATCAAGTCTTTGGTTTTATAAATTCTTACAGTCCAGGTATATTAACCATGGTTGCACCTTTGATACTCCATTGTCCATATTCAGAATAAGTAACTTTCTTGTTATACATCTGTTGTCTACATGACCATTTTCAGACTTTCCCATGTCGTCCTAAGTGGTTCCTCATTGACTGTTAACCACACACATTATCAGCTACATGCCAAATTCCTGCTCTTCATCTGTCAGGCTAATTATGTTCGGAATCGTGCTATTATGGTTAATGTGTTCATCTTTTGAAAGGGAAACAGATCATATGTTAAGGAGATGTCAATTTGAAAGCAAATTTATAAATTTGTGTTGCTTTTTTTGTCAGCATATGCAAATTTATAAGGACATTTAAAGATGTTTATTAACCTTATTTTTCTGCAGCCCCATACATAGCATGGGGTACAGNGTAATTCTATATAATTACAAACATGCAATGCTTAATAGTATGTGGGTGCAATGCCAAAGCATACAGTAACAAACATGGAATACATACAGAGCGAGAAAGTACAGTTCTATGCCAATCGGAAGAAGTGGGTTTTGATTGAGCATTTAAAGGCTTGGAGGGTGGTAAATAGATTGGGGTAGGCAGAGGTGGGGGACCTCCTGCATGCGTGTGAGAGGTGGTGATCAGTTGGGACGGAGACGTCTGGATGATGTGTGGACAGATGAGGGAGGAGAGGTAGGAAGCAGGAAGAGGAGAGTGATTTGTAGGCTGTGGTGAGAGAATTCTGATAGAGATCAGATTTAGGGGTGATGTGATGTGTGACGAGGGTGAGTGAGGACTTGCGGATGACACCTAGGCAGTGGGCTTGGATGTGGATAAATGGTAATGGAGATAGTGGGAGGTGAGCTGATGCACGGGGGAGAATACAAAGACTACTGTTTCAGTCTTGTTCCTGTTGAGGTTCAGGAAGCGCTTGGACATCCAGGTGGCAGCGAGATACCTTGGAAAGGAGCACAAGGGAGGGTGGGAGGTAGATTTTTTTTGTCAAAGGTGAAATTAATATGTATATGTTTTGGTTTTCTAACATTGGAATAATTCGTTTTTAATGAGAAAAACAAATGCTATTTTTATGTGTGTTTTCTTTTTAACAAATAGGAAACTATTCCTCAGTAGTCTGGAGCTTGTAGGAAGAAATTACCAGCATGAAATACTCTACTTCAAATGTTGATTTGAAAGATTTTACATAACTCTCAAGAATTGTGTTCTCTAGTGCCAAGAATGTCTATGAAGAGAAATTGGTGCCATTGCATACAAATTAATGAGGATACCTTTCCAAAATCAATTTTTCCTTTAGACATTGAGTGTACACTTTGTAATGGCGTGTGTCTTGCTAATGTTGGCTTTCACAGTGTCGCTGATTTAAGTCACAATCTGTTCTGACAAGCAGCATGAGTAGACGCAGTCCTTGTATGTTTAACCCTCTTTACACATTTATTGTTTTGAATATTTGTGTGGAAACCATGGCATTAGTATCCTGGCTGTTTGTATTCTGCGCTTTGTTGCTTATTAAAGCCTTTAAATCCTTGCAGAGTGATCAATGCTTATTGTACATTGGTAAAACACTGATAGGATGAAAGATGATAAAATAGCATATCAGTCAGTGACCGGCTCATAGTCCAGGTTAGTCTTCAGATTAATCCACTGGACGCAGAGCTTCAGAGACGTCTGTGTCCCATCTCTCTAATAACTAATGCTATGTATGGCCAACTTCAACATAGTGCAGATCTCTGCAAATTGTTACACTGGAGTATTTCTTGCCAAAGAGGAGTATTTTTTATTAGCATTTAAATTAAATGTCAATTTGGTTCCAAACTCGCCATTAATGGGCCTGTTATTTTTAAGGCATCAGAGACTCCTTCATATGCGTTAGCGCGGTCACTGATAGGTTCTATATTATTAATACAGTTTAATATAGTTAAGTTCTGCTTATATATAATTAAACATTTTTTCATTAAATTGGCAGTCAGTCTGGAAGCTGGAATACACTATGTAACGTCTTCATTATGACCAGCCTATAACACCTTCCATTACACAGGGACAGGAGTCTTAATTTGGAGTTGGTTAATGTGTGCATGCTGAGAGTTATACCAGAGTGGCTAATACATACATGGGGATACATGAACAGGACATGCTGAAATATGTAGTGCTACAGAAGATAGCTTTAGTGAGTGCTCCTGAAAGGTATGCTGGGCTTTGTACTTCCACAGGATATAGATGAAAAACTGGTGGATGTTCTTGAGCAAAGCATGCTGAGACATGTAGTCCTACAGCAGCTATTAGATCATAGGCTGATAGTTGAGCAGTGCATGCTGGGACCTGTAGTTATACAACTGTTATAAAAACAAAGTGAGAGAGATAAGCAATGCATGCTGATCAAAATTCAGGCTGGGACTTGTAGTTGCATATTTGCAGGGAGGCGGGAACAGCGAGTTGATTATCTCAGACTGTGTAGGCACCATCCCTGGCCTTTGACCTCATTGAAGCCTCCATATGTAGTCTCATAGAACTCATCCGCTTCCTCGGACATGAGGTTTCCCACCATCTTTTATCTCGGAATCGTCCGCAATTGATCAAGTCTGTGGATCCAGCCAGAGCGAACGAGCAAAGACCGCCATGAAACTCTGCCGATCACCATCCACGTCAGAAACCAATAAGCTGGGCTCTGCCAATCAAAACATCTGACACAAACCCTACAGCAACATATTGGATTGGCTGCTGATCACACTGGGTGGTCCCTGTGTATTAATACACACAGGACTAATCTGAAGAAGTGCCTGTCATTTTTAAAGCGTCATAAACGTCTTCCCAAGTGTTAACACGTTCAGTGCCTTGGGGTCACGTCGGCGTCAATAAGACAAAAGGAGCTGTGCCTGATTGTCAGCACTCTTAATAATGCAGCGAGCTCAGGCACTGTCTCACCATGGAGCTGCATTGACTGAACCACTGGGCAGTGGGTGCCTGTGGTGGTGGTAGGCCACAGACGCCTGGTGAGACTGCAGTGCACAGTGTGGGAACTAATCTCCAGTGTACCGCTATAAATTATCCTTACCATTATCCACAGGGTACATTTTGTGCTTTTCCATGTCATTCAACCAAATAGTAACTTCAATAATTATACCGTTCTGTAAACTGCAAGATTTACTTATGACTATTTTTTGTTATCGTCTGCAAGACTGGTATACGTGAAATAGTGGAAACATCAGTACTACATATATATACGTTAAGTTTTCCAAATCCTTGTTTTAGTAGAAGAGCCACTGACCCAATGCTTGATCTTTCTATAAATGGCTGGGAAAGTAATATAGAACCCATGGAAACAGGCCTCTTTCCATGTGACACCCACTAGATCACAGACAGTACATTGGAGCGTATAATGTATGCAAATATTTCTTATGGCTGCTCTCATTTTCAGACAGTTTAGACTTTGTTTAGTTTACATATCGTAAAATGTATACAAGACGCATGAGTCAGTATGTGGAGTGTGGACATTGTAAACCTTGTTAATTGCTTGGCTGCCTACATCCCTTCAATACGTCCCCCCTGCACATTCCCAAGAGCGGAGTATGGGCAGATATATAGATATATAAATATATAGATTTCCTATTACTAACCACTTCCACATCACTGACACATGTTGCATCTGGATGTAAAGTACAGCTTGTTGCGCTGTAACTGGACAGAATAGTGCTGAAAGGCTTTTAAGCAGGTGTTTAACATCAAGCTATCTGAAACCATGTACTCTATCATAAAAGCTACCATTGCCTTTTTAGGATAGATGAAGTCGATGAATAACAGGCTTTAAATGTCTAAAAGAAATTAAACCATATGAACTGTTATTTGGCAGTGTGTAATCCTGAGGACAAGCGAATACATCTTGGCTTTGAACCACCATGTGTGACCTTATGGTGATCTCAGGGGAACGATGCGCAGAATCTATTCTGTTGACGTGTCACAAAGTGAATACCGTGGAACCGTTAGTTTGATAGTTGTGTCCATAAAAACCTATATTTTCCCACAGTGTTAATAGATTAGAAGAAGCATATGCCATGTCATGTGCAGAACATTCCATTTTTACTAAGTATGTGTGTTCATATGCATGGGTATAGCAGTGATATATTGGTGACACTTACCTTCGCTTCTCATCACGGATCTGGCTTCTGTTCTGTCCAAATGTAACTGATTATGAACATTAAATATTTTATACACTACAATGAATTGAACCGAAGCATACAATACATTGTGAATACAGGGCATTAATGGCGTTGAACCTTGTGCTTGTCTGATGTGATATCCATGTTATGAGTATGAATCAGCGCCAGAATATTCTTCAGGGACTATGTGTTGAAAGCATCAGAATGTCGTGTCATACCATATACAAATCTTCCTGTACTTGTGATTCCTTAAACTTAGACACAGTTCAGCTTGGCTTGCACAAACATCAAAAGTTCTTAAATCTGAACGTTAAAGCTAAAATATATATTTCAAGGTTAACCTGACATTCCAGGCAGCATTACCTCATACTTCATCCCTCTAGTACGGTTTAGAACCATATTCGAGTTCTATGCTGTGACACTGCAGCCAGTGAATAAAACGCTGTACATGTGAAATGTCTTCTTAGCACTTTCCCAAATGCTCAGTAAGTGTTTAGTAAGGAGATTCTCCTCCTTATCTTACCCCCTACAAAAATATGCACCATGCAGTCACTCCTCCGCAGCATTATAAACATTGCCAGGGTGTCCGCTAAACTATCCAGCCTTAATCTATCTTTCTGAGAGTGTATCACACATCCAGTGGTCTCATTCAAGCAAGGGATGTCCCGAGCTGTCACAAATAAATGGACCCAGTAAGGGTGCAAATACACTGTTCCTGCATAAAAAGAACACAAAACCTTAAGCTGGCCATACACTATGAGATAAATTATATCAATCAAAAGATTTTTCAAGAGTGGGTAAAACCATGTTGAATTGCAGGGGAGGTAAAATGAATGTCAGTGTTTGCATGCAGGGAGAATACTTTATTTTTGCATGTTGCACACAGATACTGACCAGCGTTACTGTTACACTGTTATTACACTTGTGCTAGAAAACATCATCTCTCACCTGTAATACTGATTGTAATTAATTCAATTTGCCTCCCCTGCAATTCAACATGGTTTTGTCCACTCTTGAAAAAATCTTTCGATTGGAACAATTTATCTTAGTGTATGGCCAGCTTTACTCTTTACGTAACAGAATTGCCTTTATAAAATAAAAATATTTTGAATATGTCAATGACAAGGCTTCTTAGGAGACTGCTTACAAGTAGGAGAAGCTGTATAGGCTCTACAATGAGTGTGGACAGAAAGGGAACTATAAGGTGGGGGAAGTCCGACAGCAATCTGGTGGTCCTCAAAAGCTAGCATGTATGTGTGGATGATTAGACCCTTTCTTATACTATAATTTGGTCAAATTTTGGGATCTGTTTTTATTTTTCTCTCCCCAATGTTCTGCGTATACAGTACATAATCTTACATTATTTTACAGCTTTTGGGGTTTTTTTTTGTTTCATTACATTGATATTCATAATGTTTTGCTCTGAGTTTTCTTATGATTAAACTCTGGACATGACTGTTTCTTATTCTATTGAAAATTCCTCATTAGATGCTTGAATAAAATTCTTTTTTTGAATAAACATTTTTTTTAAACATTTGAATTCATGTTATGCTTAATGCCTTATTAAAGTAGTTCTGTCCTAGTACTATTCTGCTTCCATTGTTGCATACTATTCATATACATTCTTTTACCCACTATTCAGTATGTGGTAGACTGAGGACATACCAGACTGCTAGTTTTGGTTGCACGATGAAGTTTTAGCCATAATATAAACAGTATGTTGCTTCAGATCGCTCATGTAGTTGCAGCGTCTGCTGTCCTGTTTTTGTTTTCCCCTTTCCTATCTTTGAAGTGTGACGTTTTCAGGCAGCGTGCACTGAGGATTAAACCTTATAAGGGAAAGCTCCACATATCTACCAGTATCTCCCTAATCTCTCCTCCTCGTTTTCCTAATCGCTTGTTTCCTTCCTCTATTCCTCCTTCCCATATTCCTTCATCTTCTCCTGTGTAACACAGTGACTAGCAGAGGTGACTCATACTATGCCTTCAGTGAGACATTCAAAGGAACCTTATTATGGACAGGCGTCTTGAATTCCTTTGTCATTGAACACTGACTTTCTGCTGAAATTAGTGATTTTTGTACACTTGCCACAAATACTTTCCTTTATACATTAGCAGAGCGCAGTTTCCGCTGGATAAGTTCCTGTGGGATTGTTTTCCTGAAGTTGTTTCCTTAACTCCTTTGTGACCGGCATCATCTTAATTTCATTAAACGCATGGGCACTATTTTTAGATGTTCCTTCCTATTTAGACATATTGGTTGAGAAGTGCGCACCGCGTGATGCTTCACTCCTATGCATGGACAGATGCAATGCTTTTAGTGTTCCCAGCTGGTGCTCTAGGATGGGATGTCAGTGTATCAGTGTCTGCCCAAAGGGCTTGGGATATGCACAAAAGTTTGTGGCTCATGAAATCCATTTGTTCCTCCTGCACATAAAATCACACGTGTTAAAAGTGTTTATGTGCAAACTTTGCCATTTGGCAGCTAGTGTTTCAGCTTGTAAATACATGTGCTACAGAAGCTTGCATAGTTTATACAAGAACTAGGCAAATCCAGGGTGCAAGGTAATCATGGATCCCATACAAACTGTTTAGGTTATAATATAATGTGTTCCTTTTAGTCTTGCAAAATACCCCTATTTATATGATTATTGCATAACTTCCAGACACAGACTTAATAAACTCCAGCTCGAGTTATAGCGTATGTTCTTGTAGGCATGATCTATAGTAATATACACACTGATAAAGATTATAAAGCTGCTTCGTTTTACTTCCAAACAAGAACAAACTATATATGCTCTCAAGCCTTTTGAAATTAGTTATGTTCCCTGTGCTGTTAGGGAGAATACAAGAGCTGTATTACCATGCTTATCTTATTAATCTAATTAGCACATACCAACTGGATTGTAGTCGAGTGCTTTAATACTATGCTGAGATCCTTTGTGCAGGAGGATGGCGGCTGTGATCTCCAGTCTGGTTATTCATACATTGGCTGTGATTACTTACAGAGGTAAAGTTCAGGAGCTCTTTAACAGGAATGGGAGGATATATTGGTCATTTCCTATTCAGTCATTTCCTTTTACAATCAAAAATGATAATTAGTCTTGTGAGTTGTAATTTGCTGTCAGGTTCGGAGCCCTGCCCCCCCCCTCACCACTTTTTGTGATTTTTCTCTCTCTTTTTGAGCACATCAACAGAAAATATCACCACAAACAACATCCAGATGTGAGCCACATGTGCTGCCAAGCTTGCTGTCTGACCTCAGAGAAAGTGATGCAAGACATGCAACTTATCCACCAAATATTTTCTTTTTGTGATTGACAGATATAAATATACGATGATTTCCACTTACTGTTCCCTTCTCACAGAAAACGTTTGCCCTTTTCGGCTGTAGTCTTCTCTTCATGGTTCTGTTGTACATCTATCGGCAGAGATAATGAACGCGTTTGTTTATAATGTTTTTTTGCATTATCACTGATTTTGTTTAAACAAGATCATTGGTTCATAGTTCACATCACCTGCCACATAAAGCGCAGAGTCATCAAAGAACTTTATAACATAAGCTGCCGTTCTCTGATGGATATTCAATGAATGGTCCACTTATTTCTGACCACAGTATGTGCTTCAAGGCTACCGTCACATTGCATGGTGCAAGACACAATTGAATACCCATCTTAATTCTTTAATCAGTTTGTTAAGCTGGCCATCCACCAGAAAGGTTCTTGTCACATCGCTATTTTGTACGATATTGTGAAAAATTATTTACTTGATGAGCGTGTCGGTTATCTTGCCCATACACAAAGCGATTCAGTCAAAAAAATAAAGCTACAACATAAAAGAAATACTCAAAAATTGTGAAATGAAATCAGAATGGCCCACACGCTACACATTATCGTACCCCTCAAACGATAATACGTTGGGATTTCTGAATGACACACAAGTTTATATTCGACTGTCTGCACCACATACTAGAGATTACGAACGAACAACGCTAATTGCTATCGTTCTGCTTGATGGCCAGCTTTAGTCAATAAGGATGCTCTTACTTTTTTACAAAGTGCACAATCATTACAAGCTGTGGAATTCAGATCAAGGAAATGTAGACTTATTACCGGAATGTGACTTTCCCACATGTGGTCTTTTTCTAAGATACCTGGGTAGATGTTGGCTGGACTTGGTGCCTACTCCATTGCCAAGAACCTGTAGAGAAACATTAGTATTGACCATTAAAGAGTTCAGAATATAATACATTGATACAATCCTTTTCCAAACTTCTCACTACTTGGTCTGCAGTTGAGTCTAAAAATTTATTTTCAGCGCACTTCTCAAGAGCTGTGACGTCCAGTCTTAATAAAAGTATAAGAAGTGTTAGGTGAAGTCTTTCACTTACCTTAGAAGATGTATGTATGTTAGATTTGTGACCTATATTTGCAGGTTTTTGCTCCTTTGCTACATTCGATATTGGGTTGGAGATTTGGCATAATAAATTATTGTTTGATGTAATTTTAAAAACCTTCTATGGCCTTTAATATTTAATAGACTTCTGAATTTTATGGTAGATGCGTTTCAGTAGGCTCATTGCTTTGTTTTAAATAATCTACTAACATAGTGAGACATTCCTGACATGGACATTGTGCTAGGACTTCCCATTATAATGAAATCTGGGGTGATTATTGTTACATTTTTTTGGTATCCTCTTTACTTACCGCTGTCTTTTTTGAGATTTGAGGAGATCCATGAGACCTTTATCCCAGTTCTTTACTGGTACGTCTCCACTGCTCTCTGCAAACTCCAACTAAATCCAGTCCAATACCTTCACATCCACATCAGGATCTATGAATTTGGAAAGACCCCTGCTCCTGACAATGTATACATGTTCACAAACTGTGTCCTTTTTCCTGCATTCTTTCATTTGTGCCCTTATGTGTAACATATTAATATTTTGTCTTTCTGCACCTGTGAAGTCATTTTCCCACCCATGGAGCCCTGGGACTTGGTTCATGTTCTCAGATTCCAGTCTTGTGAGAGCTGTGTATCAGACACTGTCCCTTGTGGGAATGATCATTCTCCATACCATGCAGTCCTAAACGTCTGGTGTAAAAATGTGCACATATTATACTTATATATTTACATTTCCTTCAGTTACATAACATCTGCAAGGCAGATGGACCAGATCCAGACTTAGGAATTTGCATCCAATAGCACCTATTGCTCCTTGCAAATTCTTAATGAGTTGTCAACTCTACCTTAATTGCCACGCATGTAGCCTTATGTGTAAGGGTGTTGTATGGATTAATCTGTAAGCTTCACACAGTAGAAAGCATAATGGACGCTTATTATTCTGTACATGAAATCAGCTTATTTAAACATAGTAATAGGCTTTACGTGTAGCCTTTTTGGATGAGTGTACCTTACCAAGGCTCATCCTCCCTCCCAGCTGGAAGTCTGCATTCTTCAGTGATTGAAACTGTTCCTGCCAGAACATATTTGACAGTAATGTGTTGACTGTGAAATTTTTAACCATATTCCCTCTTTTTCTAGGCTACTTTGTGACCTTTTATTTTCTCCTTCAGAGTTATGTACAGGAGGTGTCTACATTCCTACAGTACAAAGGCATTTTGTATTGCAACATATTGGCTTTGCCCCTCTACACTGTTTAAACTCTGTATGCCACATTCTCCTTCAGTGAGCAATCATTTCAGAGACTATGAGCTCCTGTAGGAATTGTCAAATTCACTTTTTTGTGTATATTATGAGAGCGAATGAATGCAGTACCTGTTTACTCGAGTTCACACTTTTGTGAGTTTATCACAGTAGTATCTATTTCGCTGCAATTAATACTATATTGAGCTGACTCCAGGTGCATAATTTAGTAACTGTTGCTGCCACCCTGACTTCCTCTACCTAGATCATCAATCTCCCTTAAACACCCTCCTTGTGTATCTACACTGATCTACAACTTTGTGTTACAAAAAGGATTATGTATTAGGCACCATATAGTGTCCACTGGGTCAAATAATGGGGAATACAGACAGACTGACAGAATGGGGGGGCCTACCTGTATTCTTGCATTCTAAGGGAGATTGGGAATGATACATAGGGGCAATTACACATACACTAGGGACAATTTAGTCAGCTGCCAATTAAGTATGTTTTTGGGGTGTGGGAGTAAACCAGAGGAAACCCACACAGGGAGAATATACAAACTACACACCGATAATGTCTGGTAATTGAACTTATAGCCCTGGTGCTGTCTGCTGAGCCACCCATGACGCCCTAGGACCCTGATGGTCAACCTGTGACTCTCCAGATGTTGTTGAACTACAAATCCCATCATGCTTTGCCAGCTCGTGCTAAAGACTCAGCATTCCAAACTCCTGGCAATATATGATGGGACTTGTAGTTTGACAGCATCTGGAGTGTCACAGATTAACCATCAGGGCCCTAGGACCTTTACAGATCCATTTTCCATTTACTGCAACCTTCAGATGCATCCATCACCATGCTGTACAATAAGCCATACTAATAATGAACAGAATGCCATGGCACTGATTCTGTATGGGGTCACTGTTCTGAGGCACCTGTGACTAGACGTAAATACAGATTTCACATTATACACTTCATATTGAACTTGGCGTTTTGGAGCGCTAAACAACGCCAATTCTTCTGTGATTTAAAAGATCAGATTTCTCTCTATTTTAGAGATGATTTATATGATCCATGTGTAATACATCACACGCTACAATCTGTTCCTAGAAATGTGCGTCTTGTGTAACAGGCTGGGTGACGGCATTCTGTGGGGATACGTCTTGCTTTCCTCTAGACACTTTGCATGCGGAAGAAAAGAATGTGCCACAACCGCATTGGTTATAATAATAACATAATGAATCCTGGAGAGAGCCAGTCTCACTGCACTCCTCCGTCCTATAGACCCAGTTACAAATATTCCCTCATTCCATACTGTCTGATGGCATGCATAGACTCTGGTGGTTTCCCCTTCATGTAAAATATGAGTGTCTGGTTGTATGAATGGTCTATGAGAAACAAATGTGTGCGTTATAACTGAAAACTGACAAATGTACTAGAAAACAATAGTTCCGTGTTTGTCATGTGTTTGTGTGTGGGTGATCTGTATGTTTTGTGTTTGGTTATATTTTTGTCAGCCACCACATAAATGTTAATTATTTTTAATAAAGGGAATAGCAATGGTAAATATTAGCCATATGTAAGCCATTGAGGCCTGTGTGGTATTTCTTGCTTTGTCTATTGAGTGTGTGCCTTTACATGTTTTGTTATTAGCAGCTATTTATATTTGGCTAAATAAGTTGCATAATCCTTAAAAGTACAGTTTTGCCGGATAAACTCTAACTATAACATCTTGTGATGGCGCCAAGTGTTGAGATATTGCCAAGTTCACTTTCCCTAGGTAATCTATATGCAGACTTAAAAACAAATTGTTGGCAAATGTTAAGCCTAGCCAGTCTCTTTCAACCTCCTATTTATATCTGCATACCATTGATTTCCCGCAGTGCGTTAAGCTGCACGGAGCTGCCATCTAGTGCCGTAGAGACCCACAGCTCTGTTCCTAGAAATCCACAATTATTGGTGTGTGTGTGTGCAAGCTAGCATGGTGACTTGGACACGAAATAATCGTATTGCATCTGTAAAACACACCCTATTGTAAATCAGAAAATCTGGTTGCTGGATCTTTAGAGATTTGTTAACCGGTTTCTTATAGTTAATGATGTCTTTCCATGTTGACTGACCAGTTTTATGGCTCGCTAAATGTTCTGGGGGGCCAGTGTGTCATATGGCTAGAGTTACCACTGCTAGTGGAGATAAACAGATCAGCTGGCTTCCTATCTTTATGAATGGACATGAATGCTTTTATGTATATATTTGTGTAAACAGTATTAAGTGGTTTGCAGTCTAGTATAGGCGCCTTGTCAGCAACGGATTAAAAATACTTTGTTGTTTTCAGGGATGGGATGGAAATCCAATTTTCCATAAACAACATTTTATAGCCTTGTTTGTTTCGGACTATGGAAAATCTGAGTAGTCATGCATTTAGCTCCCCAATATAGTTTCCATCACTGTTTACGTTGTGTAAATCCTTCAAAGCCCTTTGCATATATTCACATTTGGCTCAGTGCTTATTATGTATACTCTGTCTCACAGCTGGAAGTTACCATGGACCTGGCGGAGAGACGGGAGATCCGCTCGGCCATCCGGGAGCTACGGCGGGAAGAGCTAGAGAAATGTGAAGAAGCACTGGCCTCTAAGCGCTTCCGAGCAGAGAGAAACCATTTACAGGAGGACAAGGAGAACCAGCCTGGGTTTGTACGGTGTTCTATTTTCACACTATTGTGAGGGTTGTGCAGTTACACAGCAGGGCCTCATCTTGGCATGGCAGTGGACGGTAATGCCTTTAGCTTGCAGGAAGCCATACCAGATTTATGAAATACATTGATCATGAGGCAAAAAATAATTTTAGCCTGTTAAGTGTATCGTTGCCAGTCACACTGATTTGCTAGTTCAGAAATGTTTGGTTAATTTTTAACAACATCTTAAACTATTTGTGCTAAAAAAAAAAATAAAACCGTAGCTTACCTGTGTGCAAATTATTATTTTATTACATCAATATAAGGGATAAATATAAGGGTATTCTGTGTCTCAAACAAAATAGCGATACACAATGGGGCAGACTGGATGGGCCATGTGCCGTCACTTTCTATGTTTCTATGTAAAGCAAAATAATGATGCTAATAAATACACTCATTAGGAACTAATTAACAGTGATTGATTTCTTGTTCAGCATTGATGTGATGTTAGTGTGTGACTAGGGTACTGTTTTATATCTGATTTCTCTGTAGGGCTGACAGAGAAGAGAAGCAACAGAGAGCCCTGAGTGCCCTGGCTGGAAGACTACAGGAGATAAATAGTGTGGACGAGCTGACAGCCCTGGTACCAGTCTACCTGCATTTCCTATTGCTATTTGCTGTACTGTTCTCGTAGCTTTAGAAATATCTACACAAGATGCTAGACACTAATGTTCCCTTCTGTATACAAAATATGTCAAGTGTGTTACATCTTATATGGGTATCTTCTGGAGAGGCTTTAGAAATGGCTGTTATTGTATAGAAAACCATGAAGGCAAGCCGCTGTATTGACCGTCAGTCATCCCTGGAAAGTGAAAAGCAATGTAGAGAAATACCTTAAGCGTTGCTGGGTTAGTTGAAAGCACTGTTACGTGCTGATCCATAGCCAGTGTTTCTGCTTCTATTGGAGGAGCGTTTCGAGGTTACAGCCTCTCTCTGACAATAGCTCTAAAGACAAAAGAATTGTAGAGTTGATAAGTGGAATGACATTCAGGGTGAGATAATAACATTTAGCTCACACACACTTTAATACTATGTTTTCTATTGGCTGTTTATTTGCTGTACACATTTATTGTATAGGTATGAGTGGTTCTCTACCACTAGAGGACAGTATTGTGTTGCTTTTTGTGTTACTAGGTTTGTGAATATATCTTACCTTCTATCTTAGCTGCGAGGTGCAAGCGAGTATGAAGAGAGGAAGCTTATTCGAGCTGCTATTCGAAAAATACGCAATGAGGAAATAGAAGGTGACTAAATACAATTTGCCTTAACTCATTTTAATTGCATTGTTGATATAATCTCGTGCTTTAAAAATGCTTTAACAGATTTGAATCTGTCTCTCGCATTTCAGCGGCTTCTTTGACTGGTATGTTGGTTAGTCATAGTACACATCAAGACAACAGCACTGTTCAATCCAATGGTCTGAAGAACATTGAAGACCGTATTCCCACATTGGTAAACACAAGCTTCTGCAATATAAATCATTCACTCAGTATAGCAGTAATATAAAAATGTTTGTTAACATTTGTTAACAATTATTACATTTATTTTCCTATTCTGTCATTTCATCCATTATTAAAATAATAAAGCAATCCACTTATTGAAGCACATGTTAGAGTTTAAGTCAATGCAGTTAATGGCTATGTTTAGTTTTGCACCAGCACATATGAACAGCCCTTTGCATGAGACAAAAATTACTAGCATTATCCTGTTCATGATGGCTCTATTTTTTGTTTAATAACTATTGTACATGTCCTCTGGACAGGCACAGGAAAGAGATGACTTGGAAGAAAGGCAAATAATCAAGGCTCAGATCCGTGAGCTCCGTTGTGCACACAATGGAGACAGCCAAATTGCAAGGAATGGTATGCTGGATTAATAAAATCTTTGACAATATGGGGTACACACTGACAGTTTTCAAAAGATCATATGCTTTTAAAGGATTTCTACTCATGGGGTGAAATTCACAAAACTCGTGTTTGGGCATGTTTGCATGTTGTTGAATGCAGACGCGGTGAACTCACGCCTGCGTACTTGTAACCTCGCAGCTGCGATAAACTCGCAGCCGCGGGTTGCCCAAACACGAGTTTTGTGAATTTCCCCCATGATCTGAAGTCACTATCATCTGCATGACTCTTCTGTCCACACTGGTCTGTAGGTCTGCAGATTGTGTATTTGCTGCAGTAATATATTGTAATGAGATGGTTGTGCACAGGGTAACTATGCAAATATTAATGGGTATTAAAGTGGTTTTTTTTAATTACATACATGATTTCAGATGGTTTAAGGGATTAAGCAGTTTAATGGCCTCCTTGGTTTGATTTTTGGAATCTCCTAATGATGTTTTTAAGGTCATTTACTAGTGAGTGGTACACAGGGGTTGATCAAATATTTTTTTTTAGTAATATTTTTATATTTGCTGCTATGTTGCTGGGGTACAGTTTGGAAAATATTTTATTGGCTCATGCTTTATGGCGAGAATATACAATTGTAAACATTAGTTTTTCAGGTTGTTTCTGGTTTACAACAGTTGAGTATTATGTTGCAGCTAAGTTTATTGTAATGTATGGCTTCATACTGTGTCAGTCACAAATCTGACTGTTTGGTAAGCATTAGATGTGCCAGAAAAGCACTCTTCAGTTCCGGAACAGTAATGCACTTGTTTCTTCCACATTTTATAGACCCAGTTTCTGATGTGGCTGTATTTCCATCAAGAGAAAAGTTGTCTTCCTCTTCATCATCATCGTCATCATCATCAGAACCTGGGGATATGAACCAGCCACATACAACAGAACAGTCCACCCACAGTACAGACTCAGAAGATGACAGCACACAAAACGGAAGCCATGAGGTGTTCACAGAGCCGGCAGCACAGTCCAGCAATACAACGGCAGAAAAACCTCTAGAGCCCATCAATTCATTCCAGAAACCAATTGCAAGAACTGAGCTAAAGCCTGAAAGTGACAGCGTCTGCAAAGACAGAAACTTGGCAAATAAGGTCTGCATTAACTCTAATTGCCCCACTTCCCTAACTCCCATTTTCCAGTACAATATAAACAGTTTTTCAAAGGCCAAGTGTTTCTTTTAGTGATAAAGTGCTCTGGTTACTGAAACTAAAGTGGCAATTAATAGCATGCTCCTGATCATCCCAAAGTGAAATGGCTTTATAATGTATAGCGTATAATATTGATAAGTCACCAATGTGAAAAAAATCAACCTCAAATTGCAGGTTATTTATTTCCATGGAAACAAATCTTAGAGAACTAAAATACGTTGAAGTTGTCAGCTTTGTGTTAAATACTTCCACTTCATATTCCTGGCCAGCAAGTGGTGCTATTCATTTACAAAGCATGAAAGAAAGGTCACTGCATTGAAACAGTATCTCCACCTGGGAATAGATGTGCAGTTATTCCATAACCACCTAGTCTAGTTTATATTTAACTTGGTGTGAGAGAAGAGCATCCTGTTTTTTGGGGTATTTTTTTTTATCCAGGGATTTGCCAGGGTTCAGACCATTTCAGGTGTTCTACCGTTCAGATTGCAGTATTGACCCAGAAATTTCCTGGTATTTTGGTTAAATTCTTGGGTCGACACTGCCCACATTGAACCTGCGTAGATCACTGATAAAAACTCAATCAATAGCCCAGGAGCTGTGATTGGGTTGTTAAACAGCTATCACATTGTTTACACAGCCAATCAACTCTTCTGTGAACTACCCCAGTCTGAACCCCGGTAGGCACTTTTCAGATTGAAGGTGGCCGGGAATAACCCTTAGTATTTTGCCAACATGACTGAATGAGTTCTAATTTCCTGTTGAATAGGAAATTCTAAGAACACACAATATTTACAAATAGAGAGAAATAATATATATATATATATATATATATATATATATATATATATATATATATATATATATATATATATATATATATTGATTTTGCAAAGCATATAACTGGGGTTTTTGCAAAGCAGTACAAAATGGGGTTTTTATTACAATTGAGCTGTTATAATTGGTAGCTTGGTTAGATATAATATTGTATTTGCTTTAGCAGGGAACCGATAATAGGGGATCGTTTCCAGAAGAGAAAGCGCCAAAGACATTCACAGAACCAGGTAAGCAGGTGGTGGTAGTAGCCAGTGAATGATCGTTTGTGGGATTTTACAGTAATGTCTGCCCTTGTGAGCAGAACAAGGTGTGATACATAGTTAGCATGCACATCCATGCATAATGACGTTGTTTTTATATTCAGCAATGTTGAACAAGGTCATGGCAGGTTCTATTTCTATTAGTGTTTTGGATATGTTATCTTTTTGAAAAGAATTTTGTATACAATGTCTTCGTAGAGCTCGAGACCATTTTTAGAGTGAGATTAGCAGCAAAGAACAAACATTGTCTTGTTCTTATTAATGCTTATTTGAACTGTTAATATTGGAACTGTTAATATGTTACTAGAAATGTAACCTCAAGTGGAACTCTAAATATTTTTATACATTTTGTCACAACTGTTCTGTTAGAGCTTTCCTGTGCTTCCCCTTACATAATATTTCATTATGACCAGTAGAGTAAATTCACTTGTAATTGTTTGACCTTGAACGATTTTATTTTTTTCTCTATAAAAATACTTTAACATGGATTTTCTTAAATTGGAAAGAGCCTGCCCGCTCTTTCCACTTTACCATTAGTTGACTTCTATTACCGTATTCAAGATTGGCTGCCTTCATTGGCTATTTAAACCAATGTTTTGCATGATATGTCATACCTGATCCAACGCAAAATCTATACCCCCCCCAAAAAAAATATTAGCAATTGTAATGATACTATCATTAGTTACAATAGATGTAATAGATGTATATGAACAAAATCCTCAATTACCAATTATCTTAAAAACCGTAACATGGAGTTCTTGAAATGCTTTTAGCACAGTCGAATTGCACACAAACCAATAAAAACGTGTACAGTTTATTGAGTGCAAATGTGCCCTGATTTGGAACATTCACATAATCGTGAGAAGTGTTATGCCGCATCCTGTACAATTTCCATGTTTCTAAGCATAATTTTTTTTAATGTCATAATTTAGAGTTAATGTACATATACACATTACATATACTTTATAGTATTCACACACTAAACTGGTCAATTCTGACTTTTATAATTTGTTCACAAATCCGATTATAATAAACAACGTATGAGAGTTGGCGCAAAGACCAACAACCTGACATCACACTAAATATCCCACCAGTCTACTAAATATATACTATCTAATCATAAATATAATAGTATAGTTTAATGGACTGTTAAGCAATTAGGGATATGTTACAGTGGTATGTGGGTGTTTTTTGATAATCCACATCATGAAGCCTTAAGACAGTGCACAATGTCAGGAGGAAGTACAGAGAAACATGGCGGCTGCCGCTGCTCTCACAGCTGCTTTAAATCTCCCAGAAAGCTGCTCTAAGCCAAAGCTTCATGCTGGCTTTTGCTTTATTAGGAACGACTCTTATAAATATATACTATTACATCACTAAATCTTAGAAAATGAATGTTCACAACTTTTACTTTTAGGTTTTAGCTTCACATTAGCTCATAGTTCTGTAATCCTTGTAGCCTTTATTTGTTTTGCCATACTGAATAGGTTTATGCCAACCTCATAATAATTTTGACTTAAAACTAAGTCACTGCGCTATGAATGTGTTAATATGATTAAGACGCTTCGTCTTATACATTAATGTCTTTGGAAGGTTTTATCTGGGTGTGATGGATGTTTGTTGTCTGGGATCTGTCAGGTTTGCACGGTAAATGCATGCTTTTTCCATTACTTCATATTTTCTTACATACTTGAGTGAAATGTGTACGACTCTTGTACAAAAGGTTCTGTATAGTTTTGCAAGGAATTGTATGTGTCCCCTGCGAAATGAATGAATAGGTTATACTAGCTTGAGCAGTTTCACTGATGCTGAGGATACTAGTTTACTCAATGTCTCTTATGCTAGTTGGTAAAGGTATCCGTACCTCTGCTAGAACATATGATTTCCATGATACAACATCCGAGAGACTGATTCCACATAACAGCGCACGTGGCTCATAAATCATGAACTCTTCACCCTAGCAGCAGTAACAGGGTTAAGATAAAATAGTGAGCACAGGGAGGGAAAAACTAAACAACTCTCTGGAACTCCCTGCCTTATTGGGATAAAATATGTAAAAGTGGGGAGCATGCATGGGACCTGTTTAACATCCTGTGCCATTCCTTTAATGGACAGACAGGCAGAGCTCTGTTTAAACAAGAGCCTGGGGCAGAGAGAAAAGCCGAGGTCTTTTAAAACTGTGCATCCTCACACTTGCCGAAAGAGCACAAAGCCCACCAGTGTGGCCTGATCTGGTGCCATCACACAATGTATTGTGTGCCCCTGTGATGCAATGGATAACCTCTGAATCATTGTGGTGTACACTGCAATCGTGAACATACTGAAATATGTGTTGCTTTGGCACAGTTATACAATAGGAGCATTTATAGGAGCATTATTTCCTTATTAGTTTTTTGTGCTCTGAGGTATTTAGCTCATATATATCACTGTTTGTGTGTAAGCCTTCTTTGACTACATACCAAGGTGAACACAGACCACACGGGATATAATTGTTGGCTTATGCTCCTATATATAAATACATTTGTGCTTTGCCTGATCACTGCTATATTTTTGTGCAGTCATAATTGTAAGTTTAAACTTGTAAATAAATAGTGTACACTAAATAAAATCATTATTGTACAATACATTTAAAAGTGTAAAAATGATGACTAAATCATATGTACGCAGGAAAATGATATGGTTGAAATGATGTATTTATCACACATACACTGTCTAGTTGAAGTGTCTAATGATCCAGTGTTATTCTGGAATAAGGTTACATATTTTTTTTAGTGTCTGGACATATCATTGTTCAAACTTGTCATTTATTGCCACTGCTCTATGACGTTATGTACATTCCCAAGAATGCATTTTTGTTACGTACACAATCTTTCCTTTACCCCTCTACTCTTCTTGCCAGCACATTCCTTATAGGAAATATGTATATTGTGCGTTTAACGTCTGCATAGTCAGATGTGTCTATACGTGTCGGGGTGATTCTAGGAAGGGATGCAAAGCTAGACATCAGAGTACATGGAACAATGCTCAGAGATTCCTTTTCCCTTGACAATCTGTTTCTCTCGAGGAAGGAAATCTCAGCGCACAAACTGTGACAAAGCTGACCTGACTCACCACACGTGCACGGCCCTGTCCTGTCACTGTGGGTGTTGGGAGTAAACTTAATACCAGTGTGGTCTTCTCAGGCTGACTAAATATTTGTGTATAGTGCTATTATAGATCATAAATCAGCATTTATTTATTTCTGCTTGTATAAGCACTACATGCTTTTAAAGTGCAAGGCACTTGATTTCCTACTGATGCAATAAACATTTTAGTCTTTGCAGCGCTTTTTTATATTAGTGGTGATTGAATAAGTCTAGGCTCTGTGGTGCAGCATGTGTTTCATTGCAGGTATTCTTAGTATTACTACTGTTTGAAGTATAAACCTTTCTGTATATATGTCATAAAGTTGCAACCTAGAGACATTGAATTGTAGCAAATATAAGCTACATGTGTGTGTAGACAGAAAATGTAACTGTAGTTTGTTATAGTACGCCTTGATGACTTGATACATCTCTGTTGCACCAGTAACAGCCTTTGTTGATTACAGATGTGCCTGTTTCCCCATTTCGGAGAGCCAATTCGGTGAGGGATAGAGTGAAGAAGTTTACGGAAGAACCCCCTGGTATGCCCCCTCCCTTCAGTGTCAGATTCTCCAGCATGAGAGGTGAGCGGGTCCCAGCCAGAGGAGGACGCATACAACAACAGCAAAGCCTGTTTTCTGCTGGCCAGAGAAATGGGCAAGAAACCCCCCAGAAAGTAACCGCTATATCTGGACTAAGTCGCACAAATTCCGGGTTTAGTAGTCACCGGGCGGAACAAAGTGCAGTGAACACAAAACAAGAAAATAATAAAACCCCATCTGTACCTGAGTTCATACACTCCAAGCATCCATCCATAAAAGGATCCTCGTCGTACAGCTCTGCAGGACTCAGCACATCCTCCCGGGAAGTGAACAGGAGGCTTCCCAAAAGCCAGGACTCATTCATCCCAAAGCAGGAAAGTGGGAGGAGCAATACAGACCAATTGCATGTCACCCAGGCCACAACACAGAGGGGGAGGCAAGATGAAAATACAGATGGGGTCATCCCAGCATCATTAAAGCAAGACAGCGTGCAGCCTTGTACATCATCCAAAGACTCGGCTCAAAGCGAGAAGCAGGACGACATGAAGACCCTGCTTACCATTGAGATTAAGGATGGCCGAAATCAAAGGACAGGTAGCCGCGTCATAGGACAGCCAGGAAGCCAAAGAGCAGGTAAATAGAAATGGTCACCAGATGGAAAGTGTGTTTAAGTACTTTTGTCAAGTTTCAGTATACTTAATTTATAGGTAATTACATGTAGATTTACATATTTTCTGTATAGCCGCAATGGCATATCAAGGGTTTTTACTAATAATGGGGTTTTGAAAGCATTAAGTACTTGACTGGCCCCTAAAGGCAGGCGTTTGTATTGCTAGGGAGAATCCACAAGCCTTATTGGGAGTGTTGAGCATGAGCCAAGCTCCTGCACAGAGGATGTGTATATTCTGTATTCAAAAAAACCTGCACCTGGTTTCTACCATAATGACATTTTGCCAAACCACACTTAATTCTTATAATACATAGTTTATTATTATAGATTTGGGTGTTATGTTAAGTGTATGTCACGGTTCTGTACTTTTTTAGGATTTTAAAAAACCTTCTTGTATTGCTGAATCACAATTTACTAATAATCCATGGCTCATCTATGGTTAATATACAGTGCTTCTGAATAGGCTACAGAGTAGATTATATTAGGAAAAATAAGGAGTCTCTACTATTACATTCATATTCGTTCCTCTGAGCACCAATGTATGTGCATTGCACTTAGCTTGTTGGCACTGAGACATGTTGTCCCTGTGCAATGTCTCCTGTACAGCTATTCATTATATGGCTCCATTACATCACTTTTATGTCATGGAAATAAACAGGAGCTGCTATGCTGGTCACATTGGCAGCAAATGAAGAGCGTTATGTTATTTTAATGGCAGTTAATAAAAAAAACAGACAGCTACTAGTTTTACAGGCTATGCTGAACTTTCTGCTCTTTATACAATAGGTGACAGCACGACTGTTATATTGTATTGTACATTCATATACAGAGCACTGTTGAGACATGTCTTTTTTTTCTCAACTTATGGAAATGTTGGAGGGGTCTGTTCTGAGACACAGATCTGGCTTTAAGATATGGTCACTAATGATCTCTTTAGATTATGCTGCAGGCTTTTGTGGCTTATGTTCATCTCCAAATATCAAAACACATGATGGATTAGAGTGCACATAATACTTCTACACACTTATTGTTTAATGTGTTTAAGTATATTACTAGCATGTTCTAAGGTATATGACACTTGATATACTGTGTCTTTATTTTTGTTATATTTTGTAGAATTGACTTTAGGTTTGTCAGCTGCTCCTTTCCGTGTTGGCAGTGGAGTCACTACAAGCAGCGCCAGCACTGGCAGTAAAGCCATCAGTACCAGCACTATCAGTGTGGACAGTGGGATCAGCATAAACAGCAATTCCTGCAAGGTAATTTCTGCCTGGAATTTACCAAACACATCTTCTTCACACTGCACCTAATATTAACACCTAATACTGTGTGTAAATAAATATGTAATCGCTTCATTCAGGTTATGTGGTTTATTTTTCAGCAATATAGTACTTTATGTACACAGGTTTCAGTGACTAGGATTTCTTGTCACTACGCTTTCCTGTGTTTATATAAATCTTGCCTTGCTTTGGGAATTGTTAATGAGCCTTTGCTATTGGATGGAAAAATAATGTCTGGTTACATTAAACTGACTTTCACCTCCATTTGACATCATTTACCAGAATATAGAAGTAGAATAATATAGTTACCCAATTTTCTAAATTGCTATTGAACTTTTGCTTCTGTGGAGACTACCTTAAACATGTTTGCATGGTAAGTATATATGATATAGGGATCTATTTCAGAAAACAGTGTGCAGACATTTTAGACCATGAACTCATCCTCCTCTGAATACTTGCTTGTCAAATACAAAAGTACATTTGCTGCATAACATAAAAGGAGTACTTGCAGTGTATACTGGAAACCAATAATTATATTTACACCTCAGTTCACTCCAGTGAGTATCGGGGCTGATTTATTTTATAATTGCAGAGAGATGTTTTGGTACCAGAACAAATATGAAGCACCTTTATTCTGATTTTAATAATAATAAGTAAATGAAATGTGTGCTAGACATAAGACATTGTTATGCAGTATTGAACATATACGTGAATTACATCTACACACCCATATATATATATATATATATATATATATATATATATATATATATATATATATGAAATAAATTGCACAATAATGATAATTTTGAATGGATTTTTTGAAACACTGTGTGAGCCCCATGAAGTGTTCACCAGTGCTTTGTATTGCTGCTAGCAGATTGACGGCTGCTTCTAGTCTAAGAATAGGCCGCTTCCTGCCACCTGCCGTGCACACATCTTTCTTCCCTTTTGTGTTTGCAGTGAGATGTTATGTAAATATATTTATAGCTCCTGTCTGTAAACATTCCCCCATATCTGGATTAGAAGCGGGATCAGAGCAGGACCCAAGCTGTGTCCTTGGACACATTCATTCTGATTTGTGGCAATAAAGCCACACCTTCCCGGAGGTCTCCTGCACATTAGCTTGTGTTCAGTGCACAATTCCCAGGCTATACTGACCCAAGCATGCCTAGTGCTGGCACACAGGAGCTGGACAATGGCCACACAGAACCAGTACATAATGCCGAGCATGAACTCGTGCTCTTTCAGAAGCAAATCACACAGCAACTGCAGGATATGGCCATATTGCTGGAACCGCTGACCTCTGCCGTCAATGACCTAAAGGAAGAGAACCTGCTGCTTCGTATGAAACAAGAAAGGTTAACACAGCAGGTGGATGAGTTGACAGTCTTGCTAGGTGCACGGGATGCTGGTGACACTGTTCCTCACCCGCCAAGGTTTGCAAGCACTCGTAGATCCTCCTCTGTGCATCTCTCTAGAAGTAACAGCCTTGTAAGTTCCACTGCACACTCCACATAGCAGGTGATAGTGATCCTCTATAGTCATTTGTAAATGTAAAAGTAAGTTGTGGGTTTACATTACTTTACCTGGCTTGTTCCTGATTGCCACTGTTAAGTTGTTAAGCTTAAAATAATAACACAAACAGTGGTCTTTAATATAAATATGAAATGGGACACTTCATATTGATATTAATACACATATCTATATGAAGTGTAATGATCTGTAAATGTTATATATATATAATAAAAATATAAAGACCCCTCTCACTTACAACCTGGGTCTGTGTGTTAGAGACCCCAAAATGGATAAGTTAATAAAAAGTAGTTTCTTCTTTAATTCATTTTGAGGTTTAATTGGAATGACTGTAGTTTAATTAAACTTTGTGTACTAGCTTGCTGCCTTTTAATACATTTAACAGGAATTGAAATGGCTTTAACAGAGCCTGTCTCACTTAAAAACAAATGTCTCCCTCTGCTTTTTTACTCTTAGCTGCTTTATATTCCTTAAGGCATTGTTACTTTTTATTTTGTAGAAGTGCAGATTAAATGTATAATTGTTTCCCTTCATGCTCAATAATTTTTATATTTTAAGTAGAATATTGTGAAAAAATATATGTAATGGTGACAAAATTGGAATAATTAGCAGCATTTTCCTTTAACTCTAGGGATTTGTACAAGCAACATTTGTCTTTTCAGTATTTGTTTCCTGATATAGCTGTTGGTATCAGATGCCAGCCACATGTCTGGGCTTCACTAGCAAATCCTTTATTATACTATGATCTTGCATCCTCTGGGCAGCTTAAACTAGAACCATGGACGTGGAATCTTTTTTAAGATCTCCAGCCACATATAGGATTCAGTCATAGCTGCCTGTGACAATGGATAAAGTGTATAGATTTCTTTTTAGTTTTCATAGTGTAAGGAACTACTGACATTCTTTAAATCTAATGTTTCCTAAATGTCTGTGTTCCTCCATAGGTTGAACCTGAAGCACCACAGCAGAATAATCAGCAGGTGGAGGTATTTCTTCCCAGCACTGAGAAAGTTGAGCTGGAGAAAAAGAGCAAGTTGACAGCAGAGGAGCTGCGCACTATAGAAGAGGAGGATGTTCTCGATAAAATGGTGAGACTGAGCTATGCAATGTGTTTTGTGCAAGTATTGCGTCTATTAGTTTAGCTTCAATATGACCAGAAAGAGCAACACGGGTATTGCACCAAAGTAGCTTATTTACCATATAATGCTAGACTTAAACCCACTCAGTACAGGTAATGTCCCAAATAAGATATGTTACATGCCAGAATACAGTCAGCACTACTGTAACCTTCAACGCAGAAAATCCAAAAGGCTATAGACTAGAGAGGTGCACAGCCAATGTAAAGAGTGAAAACAAAACTATATAAGCATGAAGACTTTATTTGCGTAGGCATTCAAATCCAAAGTCCAAATAATTTTAAATGTACCTCCTAAGTGTGTGTGTGTATATATATTGGGCCAGATAATAGAGGGCACATGAGCACTCTATTCTGCGATCACTACATAAATTGCATTATTTATTCCATTTGACGTACAGGGTGTAAAGAGGTCTGTGGTAGATGTATCCATATAAGGAAGCCTACAAACACTTCATTAAGCATTCTATTCACCTAATGGTGGAATTGCTTTAGTCTGGATCCAGTCCATAATTCTTGTAATTACCGGTTATAAGACAGATATTAACTACTAACTATACATTTTAATGGGTTCAACTGCCCTAAAGAAAGATAAACTTTACTGTGATTTCCTTACAGCTGGACAATACCACAGACTTTGAGGAGCGAAGGATAATCAGGACCGCCATGAGGGAACTACGGCAGAGAAAGAGAGGTAGGTGAATAATCACTGGTTGCTTCATTTTTGGTTTGTCCATAATTTATTTTAAAGTTTGTTTTTAATTTTAAAATGTTGATATTTAGGAACACTTAACTACAACTATATTCGTTAGACTATTATTCGACTGTTCACTAATTGTAATTATTAAACCAGACCAACGAGAGAAGGAGCGAGAGCAACGTTTACAGGAACTCAAAAACAAGGAAAAGGAGTCCAGGCTGGCACGAAGCACTGAAACAAGTTTGCGGCAGAGAGAGACCACAAACCATGGATCTGCTGTCAGCACAATCACTAAAACACAGAGATTGGTACAATCTAGTAAGTAAAGTGACTGTTTCAAGCCTGGATTTCAATCTGGGCAGCATGGATGGCTCAGCAGGTAGCACTGATGGCGTACAGCGGAAAGGTTGTCAGTTGGATTGCTGGACAGGGCCTTATATCTGTGGAGTTTGTATGTTCTCCCAGTGTCTGTGAGGGTTTCCTCTGGGTACGCCACCTTTCTTCCCACATCCCTAAAACATACCGTTATGTTAATTGGCAGCTGACTAAATTGTCCCTACTGTATGTGTAATTGCCCCTATGTATCAAATCTCCAATCTTTAGAATGTAAGCTTCCCCATCCATTCTGTTTGTATTCCCCAGTGCTGCAACATACTAATAATAAGCCGTGGGGTATTAGTTTATTATTACATCCTTTTCTCTTCTTTTTTTAGTATTTTTTATGTATTTAAGTTTTTAGTTCAAATTTGCCCAGTAAATCCTTGACCAGATTATGTTTTAATATAAATATTTTTGCAGATGATGGCAGCAAAACCTCCAGAACAACCACTGTTGAGGCCAGTTACATAAAACGATCAGAGAGTGAGTATATAATAGTGATGAGTGACCTTAACATTTAATGCATTTTATTTTACGGATAGAATGGTATACTTAGTTACTGTAAATTGCAACATGCTGAGGCATTCTTTTTTCCCCCCAATATACAGTGGGGAATATACAAGTGGGGAAGTTGCCCATAGCAACCAATCAGATTTGAGCTTTCAGTTTCATTTTACATACTGGAGAATGTAAGCTCAAATCTGATTGGTTGCTATGGGCACTTTCCCCACTTTTCAATTCCCCAGCAAATTCCCTGCTTAGTAAATATACCCCTTAAGGTTTACTGAAAATAAACAGGCCTGCATTATATTGTAGCCGCTCCTCACCAATGTAAAAAGCCATGTCTTATTTGCAGTAATACTTTAAAAATAGCTTATTTAGGAGTCTGTGAAGGGCAGGAGCTCAAGGCACCGAAGAGGCCAAATGGTGCTGATCAGAGTCTGCCAACTATTAACATTAATAGCAGTCGGACGGATGTATAGTTTCTAACTGGATCATTAGGTTCTTCTGGTGGAAGTTTATTTCATACTTTTTGTGGGCCAGCCATTTATTTAAGTCACTGACCTGCTCATGGTTTACTTATGTGGAGATCAGAGGAGACACATTTCTCCATTCTATTTCCCTGTGATTTGATAATGTATGGTTATGAACGACTTCTAAGGAATTGTTGTTTCTGCAGGTGGTGGAACCGTTGTTCAGACAAAATCTTCATACAGTGCTACATCTAAGAAAGTTGGAAGGTATTTGGGAATTGTGATATGCTGCTGTTGAACATCACACCTTTGAACATCAATACACTTTCTGGAATAATAATTTAAATAATAATTTAAGCATACATTAATAAAGCACAACATATTCTCATTGATGTAAGTCATGTCACAGCATTTTCATGTTTAATGCAGTGTTTTTGATCGGGAGGATGATGGAGTGGCTGCCATGGAGAGGAGACAAGCAGAAAGGAAAAAGGAGCTTATGAAAGCACAGAGTCTTCCTAAAACACCAACAGCACAGTCTCGCAAGGCCATGATTGAGAAACTAGAGAAGGATAGTGGAAGGTATAACAGTTCTTCTGTTCTTGGGACCTCATGGGCTTGACTTGTTGTTATTTCCTGTTTCCTGGAAATGCTGTAATGTTTCCCAAGCATATGTCCTGTTCTAGCTGTGTGATTGAGATCTGTCTGTTGTATGTTTGCGTATGTAGGTTTGCCTATAACTATTTTTCCTGTGGGCTAACTTCCTGCATAGGAAACTGACAAGTTGCCTGAAGCCAAAACATGGGATGAACTGTTATTTTCTATACTCAGTGTTTATACCAGCCATATGAATAAAACCATTTTTTCCACAGATAAGATTGTACTATTAGCATGTTACGCTTTTAAATGATTGGTTCTTTTTTTAATCCCTTTTCTCTGCTGCCTCATGTAATCTTGTGTCTGTCTCTTGTAGTCAGTCAAGTCCGGCATTTGCCAAAGTTGCTACCCCCCGCACAGCAGCATTTGGTGTTCCCAATGCCAACAGTATCAAACAGATGTTGTTAGATTGGTGCAAAGCAAAAACCAGAGGCTATGAGGTATGTGTTATTAAGAAATATTGACTTATACCCCGTTCAGAAAACGACGGCTCTAGTGGAAAAGGCGCCGTTTGAAGGCAATCTGAACGATGCCTTTTCAAAACGGCGCCTGAGGATTGGCGGCTTCCAGAGCCGGCTTTCTTAAAGCAAACTGATCGCGTCTGGAGCCGGCAGGCCGGCTCCAGCGCGTATGAGGGGAGGTGATTGGCCTAAAAAGACATGTGATCATTACAATTACAGTCTTTTTAGGTTACCTCCCCTACACACAGGACGCCGGCTTCACTGTAAAGCCGGCGTTTCCTAGAAGTCTTTTTGCTGTAAGCCGCTGATTTCAGCCCACAAAGTGTATGCAGCGCCATTTGATACATAGGGGCAATTAAAAATACGCTAGGGACAACTTAGTCAACTGCCAATTAACCGGTAGAAAAGGTCCTGTCTGGGATTTGAACTGTCAACCTTAATTCTGCCTTCAGTGTTACTCACTGAGCCATCTGTGCTGCCCCATGGTATGCAAATTAAATTCAAATCAGTCTCCTCAAACTCTAGCCATGCAGCCCCGGTGGCCATAAATTCAGTTTTTCTCTAGTGGATAAGACAATGTCTTCTGTAGCAAGGTACAGGCTGATTAGGTCAAACCAGTCTTTAGTCGATGCTGGTGGCATGGGATGAAGCTGCAATGGCCAGGTGTTTAAGATATGACTTGTATTAGGAAACAGCAGTGGAGAGAAGGATAGTATCCAGAACTCTGGGCTATTAGAAGCCACCTGACTAGCCAGCTGGTAATCTTTCCTACTTTCCCCAGAAAGTATGTTAGCTCGGACAATCCCAGTGTGCGCTAAGGTTGCAGCATTGCAACTCCAACAGGATGCCGAGCCTGCTGCTATGCTTTTTATTTCTATATATTGCATTAGACACTTTATTTTATGCTGACAGAGAATTGTTTGTTTGGTTTTCTCACTATACATATTCCTGGTCATTCCAGCACGTGAACATCCAGAACTTTTCTTCCAGCTGGAGTGATGGAATGGCATTCTGTGCCTTGGTCCATAACTTCTTCCCTGAGGCATTTGACTATAATCAACTCCATCCACAAAACAGGAGGCAGAACTTTGACTTGGCTTTCTCCGCTGCAGAGTACGTATTCATTCTGCTAATGGTTATTTGTCCTGTGCATAATAATGTCAATACAAACAAATAATTTATTGCAAATTCAAGTTGTTTGTTTAGAATAAGCGCTTTAAATGTGGTTTAATATAGTATATCTAGGTCTGTATGCTTTTCAGAAAGCTTCTTATAGGTGCCAGTTTTCTTCACTCAGTGGTGAAATGCCTTACATATTACATTTCAGTTCTTTTCCAGTGCGATGTCATCATAGTGTCTATATATGGTTTCTGAAATGCTGAGCTTTCATGTATTGTAGCTAGTCATTTAATATGAGTATGGACGCTGAATGCCTCCAAGTATCACTAGCAAAATGTAACATGAAATTTCTATTAATGTATAATTTGTACCTTAACTTAGTGGCATTTTATGAAAGATTCAAGGTTCCTGAACAAATATACAAATACAAATTTCATGAGCTTAAAGCGAGATTCAGATCTTTAGGCACTCATGACTTAAGCTAGGTACACCACGGTAAGATAAATTGTTTCTAATCGAAAGATTTTTCAAGAGCAGATAAAACCATGATGAATTGCCGGGGAGGTATAATTAATGTTAGTGTTTGCATGCAGGGAGAATACGCTACACAGATACTGCAAAGCGTTACTGTTACACTGTTATTAGACCATCTCTCCCCTATAAACTGAATTGAACTGCAATTCAACATGGTCTTGACTTAAGATGGCCATCCACTACAACGATTTTGACTAAAACACTGGTATGGTTGATCAATTGGATTGACTAACGATATTTTGTAAAAAAAAAAAAAAAAAATGAAGCCACAATTAACTTTCAGCAGCCGTGGCTGGGCACCGGTTAGGTGGGCAACAGCTGCTCCCCTGTACCCCTGGTGCTTCCTTTTATGAGTGCGTAAAGATCTGAATCTATTCAGTGTTTTTGTGCAGTGTAGCAAATTTAACACACACACACACATATATATATCTATATATCTATAGTGGGGTTAACTAGAAAAGAATGATGAGCCATATTTGCTACCACACATTTATTTCTAATACAACCACTACTGCCAAAGAGAATTCATAACGGACAGATTGCAAACCAGCATTTAACACACTGCAGAATGATTCTCTACTGTATTTACCATTTATTTTGTATAAGAATGACACTAAAGCCTAATATAGTTGCGATTAACCTGCTTTGTCTGCTTTCTATTGATTAATCATTTCTTTTTCATGAAAGTGCATTATATTTTACCTTGTTTGTGCTTAATCAATTGAGTTCTCAAGCAAATCTAATTGGTATGGAATGCATTGGAATTGGCAGTTTGTAAATTTGTGGAAGAGAGGATACGTTTCCCTGGGGTGGTAAATAGTTTGCATAGTGATGTCCTATGCAACAGTCAGACGTCCTTTTGTTCTCTCTCACAAATTGCACTGCTGATCAGCTGCCTAACATGGTATCCATCACACTCATCCACCCAAGCTGGCTTCTCTGCTACTAATCTATTCTAAATCATGTACTAACTGGTCTACTCTAAGCATTGTATACGTGTTTAGGTGTGTGCACATAATACACAGTACTTTAAAGTTTAAACATTTATTATAAAACAAATAAGAAATGACATTGTGCTTGATACACAGATAAGATAACTGCACAATGGACCAGTCAGCCTGTAAAGTAATAGTATGTATGATCCAGTAGAACTGGGGATAAAGTAACTTATGTCATGATTATTTTGTTATAGTAAACCCAGACAACGATTGGTAGAGCCTGACAGAGTAGACCAATGTTCTGTATGGGAAGGGTCATTTTATTTTGGGAGGAGTCAATTAAGGACTTACTTGCAGAAATCAATGTGTGAGGATTTAGGTACAGACTGTATGTGGGGCATAAAGAACAACATTAAATTATAGGATAACACCTATGCTGCATGCTTCAGAGGAAATGTACAACAAGTGGAGTAGTCACCCATCTGAGTTTTTGTACAGTTAGTTAACATGATTAAAATGATATTGTAAATCTCAAACTAAATTGGCATTCAGTTATATGGGCCGTGACAATCGGCTTGAGATCAGGAAAGGATAGGTACATTTGTGTAGCGTCTGCATGGTGATGATAACTTAAATCCAAATGCATTTCTCGTGCAAGTGAATGTTTATATATAACAAGAATAGAAGGAAATCTTTGGCTATTTGTATGTTTATTGGTCTAGGGAGAATAGGAGATATAGCTTTTGAATTTGCTACAAAATGATTAGTTGGTAATTGCCTCCAAGGGGACAGGCAGAACTGTAGGGTATGGGCTGTGTAGTATGGGGCCTAGATTTACTAAACTACAGGAAAAGTGGAGATGTGGAAACCGTTCAGCTTCTAGCACCCCCTTTTCTAGCTACTGATTCTGATTGCAGTTTATATACAATTTGCCTGTAATGTACAGCGTTCTCTACTTTTAGAAGTTAGAGAGCCTTCCCAGGGCACGTGAGCTGCACTGTGTGAGAGATGGGGAGTTGGTTTCCTGGTGTTATTGAGGGTATACACTGCATTTTTGGTTTATGAAGATGTTATTGGAAAAATATACTGAGTACAATAAAATGGTCTAGCCATCTATTGACAACCATGCGCACATGGCCATTGCATTAATGTATTATGCTACATGGTACATGAAGGGCTATTAGCCTATAGACCTGGGTCTCAGTGAGTTATCAGCTTGAGCTTGCATTCACTTACATTTGCTTATTGTCCACTAGAGAAGTTATGTAATGTATGCTTGTCCACAAGACCTGTACCAGAAATGTTATGTGACACGTACACTTCATACATGATGAAATTGGGGGGAAAAGTTCCATATTTATGTTTTAAATGTTTTCCTGATGACTTGAATGTAAATTATGTTTGAAAATGACACATGACATAAGATAGTGGTTTTTTTTACAGAGCAGCAATAATGCTGCTTTAAAATGAAGTAATAGCAGCCACTTACTAGACAAACACATATCTCGTGCAGCGCATACACAGATTCCACAGAGAATCTGTGACACCTCTTTACTATCTGGCTTTGTTGCACTTCTTATGGATTGTCTACCCATTCCACCACCTTTCCACCAGCCACAACCACACCCTTTGTTATTGTCCAAGGCCTGTTTGTTTTCTCCATTGGGTTTGTTCTCCCCAACGATGCACCACAATTCCCGAACTCTCACTCAGCATGGGTATGTTCATTGTTATGGCACCAGAATGTTAAAAGCACTGATGGATGTCTCTCTTGTCTCTCCTTTTTCTCCCCCCCCCTCCACCGGGCTGTGTTCACTGGTTCCCCCTGTTGTCTTTCCACCTCCTCTCCTCGTCTGTTCACCCATAGGAAGCACGCTGACTGTCCGCAGTTACTAGACGCAGAGGATATGGTCCGCATGCGAGAACCAGACTGGAAGTGTGTTTACACGTACATCCAAGAGTTCTACCGCTGCCTGGTGCAGAAGGGGATGGTAAAAACCAAAAAGTCTTAGGACTTTTACCGACCTAGAACCAATGGTGAGAATGTACTTTAATAGTTCCTGGGAAGCCGTAAGTGTGCTTTTTGAACAATAAGTAAAGTGTACAATCCCCATGAACGGATAGAGATGGAAGTTGGAGAAATGCTTGCCTTTATGAAAGAAATACACCTAAACAGGCAGATATGAGCCTTACATTCACAGTTCAAACGGTGTATAAATTAGACTCAGGCATGAGTGTTTCCAGATATCCATAAGCAATGGCAAATGCAAATGTCACATTCCAATGAGAGATCAGTGCATAGGAAATATGAGATGATGCTGTGGGGTTGAAGGACTAGTTCATAATGGAAACTTCCTTTATGAAAATATATGTGGCGTTAGGAATAACCTCATGATTATCTTCACTGTCAGATTGCTGACAAATCTGTTCAGTGTATGACCAGCTTAACTAAGTCAATCTGAACATGACCGTTTAAGGGTATTTGATTTTTTCCGCTCTCCCCTATATTTCTGTTTTTAGAAATACATTTATGTATATAAATAGATGAGTGTACCTATCGATTTATCCGACTTGCATTCTGTGCTGTAGGTAAAACTTTAAAATCTTGCTCAGGTGTTTCTGTAACACAAATATCAGCATGTGTTTTAAAAAGAGATTTCACTTTCTTAACTCAACTTAAAAGTTCACTCGCTAGCTATCATACTAGAGAGAGTGTTAAATCCAGGACACTGGGCATGCACTTATATGGAGCGAGGAGAGGGGAAACTTTCTGGAGATACATAAACCAAATGGTGGAAATTATGAGTCACAGAACTTGTATATGTACTTTAGCAAAGATCAGGTTAACAACAGGAGCCCTAATGTTGGCCTTAAATACTACCATACATTTATTTTATAAAGAACTTTTTCCTTCCATTTTTACCTTAAGATTGTACCAGAAAATTTTTCTTTTCTTTCTTGTTTTTTCTGTTTTTTTTTTTTTTTTTGTTTAATGGAACAAGTATAAAGATATCCATGTGATTATAACAGCTAAGAGCGGCTGGCCGTGAAACAAGGCGATTCTCTTCTAAACAGTCCTATCTCTCCTGGCAAAAGGGGGAAATAAGAGTTTAGTCAGATAAGATGATTTCGTTTGACTGGTAGCGAATAATTAAGAGCTTGTCAGCGATATTTTTAAATGCTCCTGATCATCCACTACTGTAATTATTGGAACTATCATACTTTTTTGTTTTTCTGGGGTTTTTAATTTGACCATCATTTTTTTTATCATGCCTTTTTTGTTTTTTAGTTTGATGGTCGGTTACGTGACTGCTTTTCATTTAACGTTCCAACATTCCTGATCACCTTTAAATATTATGTCATCATCTGAAATGTTTTTTGGTTCTTGTTTTTCGGCAGGTATCTTGTGGACTGCGTCCCCCTGGTGGAGGTTGAGGACATGATGATTATGGGAAAGAGGCCAGATTCAAAGTGTGTTTTCACCTATGTTCAGTCCTTATACAACCACCTGAGGCGGCATGAAATGCGTCTACGCAAGAGTGAATTTTAATAAACCCTCTCCCTTAACTTCTCCAGGCACAGCACCAGCACTATGCGGCTATTGCCACTGCAGTAAAGCACAACTTCACAGTTAATCCCAAGATCACTAAGGAACACTTTTTATGGGGTTGCGTTGTGCCGTCAACATATTGCATGTAGGCACTGACTGTACACTCCATATTTAAACCTGTGTGTTGCCTAAGCTTTGCAATACATTGCAGTGCAATGCATTGTCGGTCTTTGAAAGGCCAGCATCTAGCGCTGTGCTGGTGGCTATTCACCACTGCCTCAATACCTATCCTCTCCTACAGAATTAATATATTTAGGTAATAATATAAAAGAAATAGCTCCAGGCAAGNACTGGGCCTTTATTGCAGCCACGCACTATAGATAAACCCTAGATCTCTGTAGATTATTTTCCGCAGTCATTGGTTGTTAGTTGATAAACAGAAAAGTTAGAACAGCATTCAGATAATCAGAAACCTACAAGTTATCTTCATAGAAACGTTATGGATTATGGCCTAAAGACCGTTTAATATGGTGTATATAAAGTCTACTAATACTAATAAGCAAATTGTATGAAACGCACTCATTTCTATCAGAAATGTCTACCAGCAGTATATTGCTTATAATGTTAGGGGCATGTAAGGTAATAGTGATTTACTTTGGACCGGTAATATTGCAAGTACATTGGTTTGTGATACAAGCATACACTAAGCCATGTATGATATGTCAAGTAAATAATAATAATAAAAAAAAAAAAATATATATATATATATATATATATATATATATATATATATATATATATATCTATATATATATATTTTATAATGCCCCATACTGGCTTTCCCTTAATATAGATCAGTATTATGGATTGCTGTAATGTGATATATCCTGAACATTGGAAATTGAAGAATATGCAAACAATATGTTTAATAATAATAATCTGCTTAAACATGCGTTTGCTCACTAATTTCATGGTAATGTGAGTGAGTTATCTAACAGGGATTTTAGTTTTTGTACACCTTTGTTACAATTTTTTTACACCATTGAATGCACTTCTGAAATACATCCTGGATATTATATAGACCATTTCAATGTTTCTATGCTGTTTTTCAGCTGCATTTTAAACACTTGTGTATATTTTGTCTTCAATTTAATTAGTCATATATAGCTGCAATTACTCATCTAAAATAGTTATAAAGGAAAATGTCTGTCTAGTACTGTAGTTTCAGAAATATGCTGATCTGGGTGCTGATCTCGATGGTACTGTTTATCGGACATTCACCGTTATGATCTCTCTGGGTGTGCTTTGCAACTCCAGTCTAAATGTTGCCCATAAAAAGGTTTCATGAGCATTGGTTCTGTTTTGTAGACTAACATTTGTATTTTGGAAAGTGTCAAATAACCATCCTGTTTTCAGACAATTGACATCTTTGTATATCCATGTAATGTCTGCTTATGGTGAGTGTTGGTACTGCCCATTATACATACATACATACATACCTACCTACCTGCCTACATACATACATACGTTGCTCTGTATTATCGTGAATCTTTCTATCTTGTGACTTTGCACTTCAAGGCCTGTGTTCACTTGTTTGCCATAAATGAATTCCATAGCAACTATAGAACATCTGCAAATAAGATGTTCTATATGGAGATGTCCACTCCAATATACATTTAAAATACTGATGGCAATGCGTAACAATTGTTGGAGAATGTTTTAAATATTATGCTTTATCTCCCTTTATTAGAAACGAACGTTCAAAGAACTTTTAGAGATAGATATAGGACAGATTAATATATTCTTATAACCATGAATCTTTCCACTTATTGACACTTATATAGTTTATTTTAAATCCTATGTAATGTTATTAGATATGCAGCATTTTCAGTATACTTTCAAGCAGTGTTTTATCTGGTTGTAATTGGAGAGCGTCTGTCTTTAAATAGTGTGTGCCATAGAAACATAATGCATTGCCCATAGATGTTCCTGTTTTTACCTTGCATATTTTAGATGTCCAGGCTACATGCACCCTGAACATTGCACTATTTTAGTAGGTGCAGTGCGCTAAAACACTAATTTTTCTTACCATAAGAAGGGAGAACCGTGCATCACACTTTTCCCTGTCTTTGCAGAGAATTGATTCTGGTCCTTTAACTGATGTTTACACCTGGATTATGTAAAATCAACTTTAATACATGTAACAGATGAAATGAGTCCCTCTCCTCCCCTGGTTTGCCCAGGTGCAATTTTTCTTATATTCAAACTCTGTATCCAGATGCTCGATATTAGTCTGATATTCTGATACAGCTTGAAGTGCATTAAGCTCACTTGGATAAAACATTTTCTGTTACTATCCTTTGTCTGATGTGTCCTTGCATTTTAATTATATGGAAGATGCTAATTTCGCAGCACAAGCAAATGTTTCTTATCTCTGTACAGTTGTTCTTATTCTGTGTATGCTTATTGTCAGACACCCAGATAAGGTATCTGTGTTATATATAAACGTGTATAACACAACTCTAACAAATAATATGCATTTTTTTAGAAAGATCTGTAAGAAAACAATGAATCTGTCAGGCTCACAAGTGTTCTCCTTTACTCCTGTTAAGGAACATGTCCATAGTATATACATAGTGAATGTATATCATTGTTCTTGACCATGAAAACTAAGTGTCTTTATTCCTCCAATGAAAAGGTGCTCTACACTTTGCTGGTGTGAACAGAAAGCTTTGATCACTTTAAAGACACCGCTTTTGTCTACAAGTATTTTTATACACCAGCGTGTGCTGTCATTTTAATAAAGTTATATTAACGAATCTTGTCTCCAAAATCATTTTTTGAATGGATCCCAGGAATCTGCATCTTACACTTTAACAGGTCGGAATGTAGTATTAATGAATTAATATAAAATGCTTTTGATTCTTGCAGAATTCCCGTTATTAAAACAAGAGAAACCGGTTTGTTTTCAAACTTTTATTATCCAACACTCTGCATAGATATAAACCAATATCTGACCTCCCCTTGTCAATAGGGACTGTTTGCATCAGTTCCCAGCCTATATGCTTTGTAGCTGAGATCTTCATTCTTGTCCCTAATGACACAAGTAGTCAGATGAATTCAGAGTCCTCCAACTCAAGCGATCCTTCAGCTGGCGGTCTACATGGCTTACCATATTTTTTTTAAGCCATAGGAGCGCTGGGGATTGTGGTAGCCATATCATGATATGTTTCATTGCTAATATGAATACTTTCTATAGCACACATGACTTCTAATGTTAGCTATCTCTATATATACCCAAATTTAGTAGTCCTTTTCTGAATACCAACTTGTTATTCTCCAAGATGTCAGGTCTGATTTACAGTTACAAGTCTGCCGCACAGTTTACAGTGAAGTAAGCAGAAAATTTTTGTAGGTTATTAATGGAAAGATCATTTTAACTTTCATTTGAGATAGAATAAATCGTATATTTATAGTGGTCAGTAATTTCTCATGGTCAGTACCCTCCAAATCCGTAGCGTAAACAAGTTAATTCCCGAGTAAGCTGTGTTATTTTAAAGATGTCCAAATAAAACCTGACCAGCATAGAGATGACTGTAATACAGAACTGTTGATATTGGTCAGAATTAATAATGAGAAATTAATAATTGCCTTTGAAGTTACCGAAATTAACAAAAGATTTAGACTATTCGTGCTAGCTTACAGACTATTCTGTAAATCTGAAGCAATGCTAAATGAGCGGACTGGGGGTAGTTGCCTACACTCTAGTTATGTTGCACTACTCGACTAGGCATTACTACCAGAATTCAGGGGCTTGTTAATCCATATATGGATGTTTTGGGGTTTGTTTTTAGGCAGAATAAAGTTATTCCACTATTCTTTCTAAAAAAGCATGTACTGTATTCTGAATATGTTTTAACTCATGGTGCGCTCTTAAAATATTTAATGTATCTTGGAAAATGACAAGTTGGTACCATACAGTGTAATGATCTATCTTAACCATTAACTAGTTGTATTGCCCTTTTAAATCCTTTCTCTGACAGATTTCTACAGTGTGTTTCTATGGCTGCCTACAATTCTTCCTTGGTATCTCCCTCCACCTGCCCTTCGCTGTCAGGTGTTTTTTGCTCAACAGCTTTTGCTGGTGCCATCTGAAATTCAGGCGGCACTGGAGAGTCTGGGCTTTCCTTCTTGTAAAATCCCAAGTCCTTCAGTAGCAGGTTGATTTCATCCCTCTTCATGTCACTAAGTGGAATTCTCTGAAATATATGACAAAGCGTACAAATTGACATGGCATTTTCACTGAATACACACAGTACTACAGTTTTACAGTTGCCTATGAGACTGTGGCTCTTACAACATATGGAACACTCCAGAATAAAGGGTAGTTATACTGGCATGAATTACAGCTAATATAAATTGCATGTTCCAAGGAGTGTTTACAATGAGCTATGGATATGGTAAACGGTTAACCCCCTTTTTTTTATATCTACATTGTTTCCCCGATAATAAGACACTGTCTTATTTTTTTTTTTTTTTTTGGTCCAAAAAAACACGTACCTTATTTTTGGGGTAGGTCTTATTTTAATTAACATTGACAGAGATTTATATAAACAGTTCTGATTTTATCCCCATCATGCCCCCCAATCCTGCTTTTATACCCATAATGCCCCCCCAGTCCTGGGGAATTCACAAGGGCTTATTTTTGGGGTAGGGCTTATTTTGGACCGTTTTGCAAAAATTAGGGTAGGTCTTATTTTTTGGGGTAGGTCTTATTATCGGGGAAACACGGTATATATCAAACCAAAGTGCCCCATTTTCTTGTAAAGCCTTTACCATGTACTGTGCATTATAAAACATACATTAATTTTACCATATATAAATAAGTAGCCCTGCAATACATTAGGGTAACATATTAATAATGAAGCTCCAGCTCCAGAATGTAGTGGTTTAAGAACAATTATTCTATATGCATCATAATAATTCCTTTTATTTCTTCTTGTTACACTTAACCCTGTAAATCTACATCATGATACATTAGGAACACAATCACATACCTCCAGCTCCTCATAATGAGAAGAAATTAGTACTAATTCAGGGTCTGCACCAGGTATATGTTTCATCTCCAGATTGTGACTGGGAAAAAAGAATCTGTCAAGGTTCAAACAGGAGGAATGTTTGTAATAATAATTTGTGTGCCAGTTATTATATTTTGTACCTCAAATGTGTTGTCCATAGCAACCTGTAGGATTCTAGCAATGGTCTCTAGATAAATACAAGGCAGGATGTAATTGGTTGCTATGGAAAGCTTTTCCTTTTTGCAAAGTGTGGAACAGTTATTTGTTACCAGATTTTACCAACTCTGAAAAGGATACTAAAAAGGGATGTCCTCCATGACGAAGGACTTCACCTGAAAAACACACATGCGTTACAATGGCCTCATACAGTGTGGCTTTACCATAAATTATTACAACGTACGGTAGTCATATATATATCCAATGAGCTGTACATTGCATTTAATCTTGGAAATAATACAGATGATTTCCATAGTAACTGATGGAATGGGTCATGTTAGAGGGTCTTATATGGATATTACAGATACAACTATGGTTTCCAAGCTTAGGCTGTGTACCTTATACAATTACTACAACACTGTCCTGGAACACACTTGATTTATAATCTCATCTGATACGCTAACAGTTCAACTGAAGCTGTGCCAAGCCTTTTATAATGGCCAGTCCAGCTATGGGGCTTGGTATAATAATAATAAAAAGGCACACATCTACAATTTAGTATATTTGGATATGAATATTGTATGTATATAGAATTAGTGAGGAAACATGTCCATGTCATTATTTTTTTTTTAAAAGTTACTATTTTATCTACAACAAGCTAATATAAATATGTTTCCCATTTGAAGATGTTATCTGGCAATACAGTGGCAATTTAATCTGACCTTGGGATTTACAACTTCCAGCTATGTTACCTGTTTCTCACTTTCCTGTTTGAACTAGTTCTATTGGCTTACTTAAACAAACAGACCGCAGTATGTGCTTGGGTTTAACCCTGTGTGATCACCTGGAAACTGCTGCATAGTGAAGGTCCTTTATTCTACATATGCTATGTTATTATTTGCTGTATTATCCATTAGGCAGTACTGGTCTGCCACTTTCCACTTATTTTCTATATATATTAGTTATTAATAAGAATGTTGCCGATGTAGATGAACAAATAGTCTAGGAGCAACCTGCATATGCTGGATCTCATAGTAGCTAAGATTTGAAAGCTATATACACATATTCACTACAAAGGACTAGATCCAGACAGCCGCCCATAAATGCTGATCTCCAAACTGGTTCCTAATAATAAGATATTATTAATAAGATCCCCTTGTTGGAAGTCTGGATATGGTCCAGAAAAACACCTAAACATTGATGTCCTTAATCCAGCTGGTGCAATAAACCATCTTTGAAGAAAATAGTGATAATACGTGTTCTATCCCCTGTGCAGTTACAGGTGCACAGTTACAGTGGTGACCGGCAGGGCACTATCACCAAGGGAAAAATGTATTCCAGAGAATCCATACAATATGGATTCATAGAACAATGTCATGAAATCTTTTGTCCTATAGGATACCAATCTGATGAGTCTGAATTTGGGATGAGTCAACACACAAGATCTCCATGATTAAACAACTACATGATGACATCTGTACCAGATCATGTAACACATAATACACAGCTTATCGACCCTGTGTAACTAAACCGTGTGTATTACATTGCTCATTTTACTCTAGTTAATGTTGCCACCTGTTGGTAAGAATGGAACTCTAATTTATACATGATAGGGATTTTTTTTGTAGATTATAAAGACAGATAGTTTCATGTAAATATCTATCCCTCTCCCTACTCTGGTTTCCCAGAAAGTAAATTAAGGAAATCTTAAATACTTTATAATGCTGCATATTTGTGAAAGTCACTTTAATGGAACATTAGTGTCAAAGATTTAGAGGGAAATGCATTCTCAGAAAATGTACATGCAGGAGAAGCACTCATTACTTTAACTGGTTCATAAATGTATACGGTACCCTCAGGTGACATATGCTCTTGCTTATGTACCCATTCTTTTCTAAAGCCAGTGGTATGAAGCATGTGTTTTTCAATCTACTCCCCCCTGCTGTTTGTGTTAACCACTTTGAATCTCTCTTGTGTAATAAATAATTAGTGTTTTGTGTGTGTGGTTTTTTTTTTTTTTGCTCTGTATATAGTTTTTTTTTTCTCTCAAATCTCTAAGCGCCTGCAGCTTTCACTTATTATTTGGAGTTCTAGGCACATGTAACACAAAACATTTAACTAGTCTTGTATCCGTTTATTTTCAGTTAGCAAACACATTTATATCTCTGTTGTGTATCCTAAGCTTATATGTAATACATACAGTATTTATGTCTCTGTAAACCACTTAATACATAATACAAGCAACATCCAAATAAAAGTCTAGGGTACAAGGTTGATTTAAAAATAATGTACAGGTTCTGACCTGCTGTACTTGCTGGTGGATTTGGCCTGCATACTGCTAACAAAACACAGACATTTTCCAAACCTAGCGATTGGAAAATATCAACCTTTTGGTAAGTCTGGATAGGATCCATTTGTACCATAAGGTATGGAGGACCAATACCTTCATCTCTATTTGTCTTGTGGACTTCCATGACCCACTGTTTACCACTATAACTATGACCACCCATGGTCCACAGGTTAAATATATAGCCCACCTGGCAGATAGGGTGTTTCTCTGCACCAATTGTCAATCCCTGTTTCCCTTTTTATCTTCAATGAAAAACCAAGACAACATTAATCTATTATAATAATAAAAATGTTTTTTTTAAAAAATATATTGTTTTTTCCAAAGTATGACATTCTATTGGCATGTATGCAGACACATGGTGAAAATGTAAAGATACGATTTATGTGTTATTAGATACAATAAATGTTTGGTAGAAAACAGAACACAACCATTATCCACCTGTCAATCTGAGAGGCTCCACAGTACTGCCTATTAAATCTCATTTATAGTCTTACCTCTTTCAGTCTGTTTAGCTGTCATCCACCACATGACTGTAAAAAAGAAAAAGATATATATCTTAGAGACTGTTGCAGCCTATTAATATTTGCATGCTAACAGATGATGAAATGCAGATAAATATAATTATATAGTTAAACTACTCCTCCAATTTCTAGAAGGGTTAATAAAGATGTATACTGCATCAGTGAAAGTGATGTACATAAGATAATAGAAGCAGTTTGGAGAACTGCAGGGCTGGCTATGGCTATAGCAAATAATAAAGGATTACTCACTTCTACTTTTCCCCGTGCCATCTTTTCTAACTTGTTCCAGTCAATCTGGTAGCCCAGCAAGGGCTGCAGGAAGGAGAACAGCAGCAATGGCAGCCACATTTTGAGCTCTCACTGTATGCTAGATACAGCAGAAGACACCAGGCAGACAAGGAAGTACATGCAGAATGTGTGTATGTTGCTCTGTGCCACGTCAGTGGAACTGATAGAAGAGGAGGGAGCAAGATCTCCCCTTTCCCTCCTCTAGCCCCTGGAGAATGATCAGATAATGAATATTCTCTAGCCACAAAGGCATATGTTACATCATTCAGAACACATCTGTGAAACACACTGCAGACATATGTTGCCCTTATTCATTAAGAGCCCTTTCTCACATTCAGTAAAAATGTGTATTTAAGCCCAGTTCCGCTATATATTTATAATGTGTAGACACACACTCATTTAAAGCTATATGTAGAATAATATAAAATGGCAAGTTGCAACATATGTCATTTTTAGATGTAGGATTTAGTTTATTAGTGCCAATTAAAACGTTTGCATATTCTACTGATTTTTTTTTTTTTTAAATCAAACTTTTTTCTATTGGACAAACCAACATTACACAGTTTAAAGCATATATGCACAAAAGTCAATGCAATACAGAAATTACAGGTAAAGACAATATACAGTAAAGAAACTATACAATGCAAATAATACAAAGTGTAAAACATATTGGCATACAGTTCCAGAGCCTTTGTGGGAAACGGGTCAACGTGACCAACAATGTTAAAATGAAGAAATAAGGGACGAGATCAAAAGCCCTCACTGCGAGGGGAACAGACATTCGGTACAGTAAAAAACGAGTTTCATACCAGTCGGCAAACGGAAAACATTGATGAATTCGGAATTGAATGGGGGGAGGCAGTGACCATATATAATTTTTCCATATAGCGAGCAGTGGTATAGGTAGGTATTTGATTTTGGCACATAATACAGAGTCAGGTGAAGAAAGGGCAACAACAAAGAGTAGGTCTTTCCGTACAGTTCTCCAGGGAGGACCAGGTTTAGATTGTATCTCATGAGGAATTTGTGCACTACTGCAGGAGGTTCAGGAGGTTAATCATTTTAATAAGACTGATATGGCCTGAGTAGGACAGCAGATGGTTGCACCACCTGGTCAAGGAGGCACAGGCCACCACAATCAAGCCTTGTATGTTGTCTACATATAAAATATGATGGAAAGTATAAGGATTATTCATGCATGCAGCGATGCAGGAGACCCTATGCCAAATTGGAAAGAAGTGGGGACAACAGGCATCCCTGTCTAGTGCCACGAGTCATGATCAGTGGCAGACTCCTACTCCGAAATTTACCATTCTTAAGGGAGGCAATAGCATTGGACACCTTGATCGAGTTGAGAACCTCCTTCCGGGTATCATTCAGTTAGGGAAGGGATACACTAGGGAAGGGAAGAAAAGCTTATCCCAACGGTCAGCTCAGAGTAGGGAAGGGCAGTGTAGTAACGATACAGACTGTGGCCTAAATTTACTAAGCGGGGAGATTGCAAGGGAATTGCAAAGTTGGGGATGTTGCCCATAGCAACCAATCAGATTCAAGCTCACATTCTCCAGTATATAAAATGAAACTGAGAGCTCTAATCTGGTTGGCTGCTATGGGCAACATCCCCACTTTTTAATTCCCCCGCTTAGTGAATTTAGGCCTGTATGTCAGAAAGGGAAGAGAGAGAAAAGCAAGTACCAAGGTGATCATCCAGAGAATCCTGAAAATACGACTGAAAGGCCACCACTTGACCTTAAATGCTTTCCATTTAGAGCCATAGCAGTTTCTGAAAACACTACGGGGTTCTTATAATGGGCATTGTCAAGTTTGAGTCCCTTCCAGTGGTCAGATAGATAGTGCTGATTTCCTTATAGGAGTATAAATGGGAGGGAAGCCTCCAGAATATTCTCTAAGGAAGGAGGCAAGGAAACATTTGGGCGGTATGCTCTAGCACAATGGGTCAGCAGCAGCAGTAAAGAGACATAAATAAACCGTAAACTGTAAAGGAAAATGACAATTGCGCATACAGGACGTTGCTCCAAAATGACATTTTATAACTTTGAACACCAGAAAAGTGATAGTGTACAGGGCACAGAAAGAAGAACAAAAGTGTGAACAAAAACAGATATACAAACCAGCCAATCATGCTGTAACAAACATCAAAAGTAATTAATATAAAGGCTTGTCCTAAAGAAGACAGAGCCAGTATAATGGTCAGACGAGTCAGTTTACAGGTCCACCAGTCACAGGGGTATATATACTAAGCTGCTAGATTGCAGCGAGATTGGAAAGTGGGGATTTTGTCCATAACAACCAATCAGATTCAAGCTCTTAGTTTCATTTTACACACTGCAGAATGTGAACTCGAATTTGATTGGTTGCTATGGGAAACATCCCCACTTTTCAATCTCACTGCTTAGAAAAATATACCCTCACGTATTCCAGTATGCCCTAAGAACCGCCTCTTTGTCCCTAAAATTCAGACATGCGACGATGACCGTCCAAGGCCTGCCTATGGGGGTATGTCTCTTAGGCCGGGCCTTACCTGTCGGCTCTCTCAATAACTGATTCCTGGAAGGAGCAATAAAGGCCAAGTGCCATGAGAAGATCATTTGGGGGAACTCAATAAGGGCAAAGCCTCACAATGAAACATCAAAAGCCAGCAGAAATTTCTTTCTAGAAAGGAAACAGTTGAAGGGACATTTCGAGGACTGTGTGCTGGGGACCCCAGAGATTGCGAGGCATCAGGACTCTGGAAAGCCAGGGAGCGGGGACCAGTCTTTGCCACACCAGAGCTCGTCTGTGTATGATGAATTTTGAGGAGTGGATAAAAGGGAGAAAAGGACAGTGCTGCCTGGTCATGCATGCTGCAAAAACTTGCTGGTAAAAGCCAAAAAAGAGTATGCAATGTGAGTCCCGATGCTGGTAGGTATGAGGAGCCCTCATCGGCCGGCAGTCATGGCTGTCAACAACCATGTGGTAGAATGTCTGTAGCATATTACTATTATATCCATACAGGCCTTTCACAATACAAATGTAACTGGTGGTATTTACCAGTGGACTCATGAGGCACATGTCTAGCTAACAGTTTTATTTGCTCTGGGTGCTCAGCCTTGGCACACCTCTGGGGCAGTAAAAGGCTCCTAGACCCACCTTCACAGAGGGCTGTCAGATATGGTAAGTCTGGTTATCACATCAGGGATCTTAACTGAACCAGGACATATTTGTAGCGTCCTCATTTTCCCTGCCTCCAAGCCTTTTTTCTTGCCTGACTGGTTTCTCATTGGAACTATGCAAACCTTTGCCCAAATTTTTATATGGTTACAATACTTGAAAATTGTAAACCTCCCAGAGACCACAGCAATAAGTACTTTTTGTGAATAGTGCATATTTGTTTTCAACACCTTATTATATAAGGTCATTATATGACATTCTGGTCTTTGGTTTTGTTTTCAAACTTTCTTTATAAAACAAGCTTCACATAAAAACATACATTTGCATACAAATATCAACAAGGAGGAATATAAGTAATTACAATAACGCAATTAGCAAACAAGAAAACATGACAGCACTGACATTTAAATAGAAAAACAAGGCGGTTTTACTCTTCATCATCAGAAAGAATCGGAGGATCCCCAACAGTCACACGCCTCAGATACCAGTTACTAGTCCTAAAACTAATCTGTATACAAGAGGTTATATATACGTTATACGTTAGATATACGTTTCCCATACAGGGAAAAATTTACCCCCCACAGCTCCTTGTCCAAAAGAGCTCCATCCTCAGAATGTAAGCGTTTCTCCTTATAGAGGGACAAAGGGATCGGGCCATAGCCTAGCCAGTGTTGCTAGGTTTTCTTACCAGCAGAGTGTATAGCCAGTAGCAATGTTTTACAACGGCCGCCTACCCTAGAGGAAACCTGGAGGATGTCGAGCACGGCCCACTNTGGAGAAAACGGAACAAAGGAGGGGAGGGGTAGTTCTGTATTTTTTTTTTTTTTTTTTAACTCTGTATGGTGTTTAACCTGCAGCCAAAATGCCTGACCAGTGGGGAGAGTTCACTATACCCATATGGTACATACGATTCAGAGAAAGGTACGTGTGGTGGTAAACATTAAGGTATAATTCAGTGTACATGCAAGCAGGCAGTGATTTCCTGGAGGCAGATAATGTTTTCAGGAGGATATCCATGGTGAGGTTAGGGAATTGTCGCAGCCAACCTGAGAGCCTTATAGGAATACTTGTATGATCCACTTCCTTTTGTAGGAGGGCATAGAGCACCAAGAAGACTGTACTACCTAGGACAGAGCGCAGCAAGACTCTGTCCAGGTGGTTCAACCAGTACAGCTCTGAGAAGGCCTCCACCACTGTGGATAGATAATGACTTGTCTGAAAATATGCCAAGGGGAAGGGGGCTATACACGGGTACCTTACATTTGTCCCTAGCTTCGGAGAATTTCTGGTATTTGTTTAAATATAAAGTTTAAAAAAAAAACAAAAACCCTAATTTCCCAGTTTGCAACGGGATCTCAAGAACAGCCAAACACCGTTTCCCGTGGTACAAATGTGGGACAATGTGTTGGTAACAAGTTCGTTGAAACCATACATACTCAAGTATAAGACGACCTGGATATAAACCAAGGCACCTATTTTCACCTCAAATAACCGGGATAACTTATTGACTCGAGTATAAGCCTCCCAAAGGCTTGTGTCACTCATGTCATTGATGGATTATGGCCCCCACAGGACTGAATTGACACTGGTCTCTATGTCCCAGCTCCTATAGATCTTCCCCTTTATATCTCTGTTGACCCCTGTCCCCTCTGCATATAAGGCAATGTAAAGGTCCTGTGCCATGCTTTAACCATATCATGCCTGTATCAGCTCTGTGGGCTCAGTGTGGTGATTGAGTGACACTCTCCGCGCTTTTACTTTAGCTCCATGCTTTAGCTCTGTTATCTGGGGACCGGTTTTTACCCGGTATTTTTTTTTTATTCCCTCTCTGTCGGCTGCCCTAGGTTCGCCTAAGTTCGCCTAATGGACGCGCCGGCCCTGGGTAACTTACTCTTCTAATGAGACATTTATCATATTTAATTGGATAAATTTAATTACTCTGCTTCTTTATTTACATATTACAGCAACCATTTATGGAAAGGGTAAGGCTCCCAAAATAAACTTGTAATTCCTAACAAGAAAATGTAGCCTGCCCTTCTATTCAATTATCATGCTACAGGTAATGGATGATCACCTCAAAGCAGATTCTTATAAATCCAGATCTCTGCCACTATACCCCTGCCTAAAGCATTCCTCCCAACATATAGGGTCTGGGTCACCCCCAGACACACGACTCCGCCCCGGAACACCCTGGACCCGCCCCTTCCACCAAAGCCCTGCCCCTTTTATGCTGACACTCGCTGCATCATATACAGAACAAAGTTTGTCCCCTTAGTGAGACAAACACGGAGGCAGGAGGGACAGCGGGACAGTCCCCCAAATGCGGGGAGGGCATGCTTAAGTGACTTGTGCGGATCAGGGTCCATGCAACCCCTGATCAGCACAGATTCCCTCAAACCCTGCCCATACTGTATGATGTATGTATTTTTTCTGTTTTGAAGAAGTTGCCCTATTCTGTGCCCTGATAAAAATTCTAAATCATGAGAAGAGACCTGGGTCCTAATTGTGTTGAGCACCGGAAATTCTCTAGTTTTATTTATTAATATAACCCCCCACCCACCAAGTGTAATTTAGGTGGGTGGGGGACAGTGGATGGATCCTTTAGTGTACAGGAACATAATTCTGTACACAAGGAAACCTGCCCGAGCACATCTGGTATGCGCATTCATGCTGCCATAGAAAGTGCCCAACATTCGTACTCTGCATGCTTAACCGTGTGGAGGACATGGATCTGTATCTGGTCCTAGATGTAGATATTCTAGTTTTGGAGAATCCAACGTAATAATGTCCATGTGTAAATACTAATAAATTCTGACTACCACAGACAGTCTTCTGATGGCTTTGTCCTTGTTTATTGTTTAGTTCTGTGATAATTACAGTGTTTACATGCAGGGAGAATACTTTATTGTTGCATGTTGCATACAGATACTGACCAGTGTTACTGTTACACTGTTATTACACTTGGGCTGGAAACATCATCTCTCACCTGTAATACTGATTGCAACTAATGCAAATTGCCTCCCCTGCATTTGAACATGGTTTTGCCCATTTGTAAAAAATCTTTCGATTGGAACAATTTATTTTATAGTGTATGCCCAGCTTAACTTTTAAAGCGTTTCGCTTAAATCCATTGAATTAAGGAATTCTACATGATAGTCAGATGACTTGACTCCATTGCCTGAAACTAATAACTGTCAGTTTCCAGACCACCAGCAGGTTGCAGCAGGGGCACAGGTATAGTTCACTTATACCCTGTTCACACAGAGCTCTATTACCCGGGCAGTTCAGTCAATTGCCCGGGTTGACTGCACTGCCCGGGTAATAGAGCTCTGTGTGAACAGAGCAAAAAATACTACTTGGGCAGTGCTTCCCGGCTCTACTANCCGGGCCAAGANCAGGGTTTTACCCTGCTTGCTCTCGGGTAGTGTTCTGTGTGAACAGACCCTGCCCGGGTAATATTACCCAGGCAGGGTCAGGAGCAGGTGAAATCCTGCACACATCGTCAGATGGACCATGTCTGCAGTGCTGCAGAGATCACTGTACNAACGGGAGCTGTGTCTCCCAAAGCAAAACACTGAACTTGATCAGTGTTTTGCTTCAGGAGATACAGCTCCCATTAGTACTCAGTAGTCCCCTGTCTCCAGAGTGTCCCCAGAGTACCCCTCAGTAAAATAAAAAAATGGAAAAAATAAATTGTTTATTATTTTTTTAAATCATTTTTTTTATATTATTTTTATTATTTTTTTTATTATTATTTATATTCATTTTTAATTTTTTTTATTATTGCTTTAAATATTTTTTATTTAATTTGTATTTTTTATTTAATTTGTATTATTTTTACATGCTTTTTTAAATGTATTTTTTATGTCTTTAATTTATTTTATTATTATAAGAAAAGTTTTTAATGGTTTATGTAATTTTTTACCTTCCATTTTTTTATATATTTTACTTTTCATAATAGGTTTTATGTTATTTTTTTATTTCCTTTATGTTTTCATTAAATTTGGTGTGAAATTTTTTTATGTAATTTATGTAAAAAATTTTTATGTAATTACGGGTATTTCATATTTATTTGTGTTGCATAACTTTTTAATTACCCTGGTTCAGTGTGAACAGTGTTGACCAGGGTAGTTTGTGAATTACCAGGGTAATTCAGCAGTGTGAACGGGGATAGTGACCAGGGTAATTCAGAGCCCCAGCAAACTACCCTGGTAATAAAAGACTNAATTACCAGGGTAGTCGGTGTGAACGGGGTATAAGTGTTACCCAGGCTAACTGCCCCCTGTCACATATTCCAGAAGACAATGGTCATGGATTGTAAATGGAAGGCAGACCTTTTGCAAAATAACTTTGACATGATGCAAACAAGTACAAGACCAAGTATATATCATTTTTTTTTAAATGATAATATTGCAATAAAGTTATCAGTCCATGAAACACTGTCCATGAATGAAATGGTTAATAAAGACAGACCATGATTTATAAATATTCACAGCTTATCAAGCAGCTGTGGTCAGATCAGAAGAGAGGATTTATACCGAGCACAGGCCCACCATGTGATCCTGGGAAACTGCATGGAAAATAGGTCAAAATATGTCCATAGTTTATCATGTTATTCATTCTAGCAGAAATAGATGAGAAACAAGTTACTGGTTGCTAAGCAGCAGGGTGAAATATGCCTGATAGGCAGCTACTGCTTACATGATTGCTCGTAACCCTGGAGGCCATACATGATGCATACATGTTGCAACAACCTAACCCCAGAGCTTTCTATATTTTTAATAATATGGTTGAGGCAATTAAGGGAACTGATTTGAAAAACACTAAACTATATATATATATATATATATATATATATATATATATATATATATATATATATATATATAGAAACTACCAATGAATAAACTTCAATATCTAGTTAAAGTGAATAAGTGGAATACTTACTAAAGGTATGGAAAAACCACTACTGAGTATTTAGCTCAGTGGTACGCAGCACACCATGCAAAAATATTACAGTCCTGTTAACCAGAATAACTATCCCTACACTGTAATAGCATATCCTTCTAGTATGTGCAAAAAGTTTCCTAAACTCAGCCAGAAAATACAGTTCCCATCGGGGCACCATAACTTTTTCAGTTTAGGGGTGGGGGGCTAAACTTTTATTAAATGTCATGGTTGCAACCTGCGCAAGTTGCCTATATGTGACTCTTGGAAGTGGATCTTTGTCAGTACAGTTGCAGACCCTCCAACATAACCCATTCCACCAGGTACATAATACTCCGCTCCTGGGCTTTCAGCTGTCACTCACCTGGTTATAACGAACTAACTGATGTCTGAGTAATGTAACAATGGTGGTTACCATAGTAACTGATTGCTGGAAGTTCCAGAACAGAGTATTTTGTACCTAATGGAATGGGTCATGTTGGAGGGTCTGCAGTTGTGAGTTGTGTGAACAACATGTCCATAGGTATAGACATGGCCGGTGCTAGGTCTCTGGACACCCTACATGAGACCTTGCCCCGCCCTCCCCTCCAGGGTCAAGTTCACGTGACGAGATTGCATCATGTTGCATTTGAACCCTTCAAGGAGTGCAGTGGGAAGGATAAAGTCCTGTTTTTATTAAAATTTGTTGTCTGTCCGTCCTAGTGGTTGCCAATCATTGTCTAATGGCCATGCCAGCCCTGGGTATAGAAAAGCACACTTACAGTTGTTGACAAACATTATTTAGTAAATTATTAGAAACACTGAAATCCTTAATATGTTTCTAGGCCCACACCAAAGTAAGGGATATTATTCCGAATTTTTACCCCTCGTACATTTAGTATATCGTAGGATAGAAAACAAGATATCACATTATAAAGATATATAAAAGCAAAGACAGTGATGACGGGAAGAAACAAATAGGAAACAACCCTGATGAATTCCAGATGACTTTTTTGGCAGAGAATGTTTAAGCAATTAGTCCCAAACAAACAATCAATTACAAAAAGTACAGTCGCTTATAAATAAATCAAATGAAGTCATTTGATACATTATAAACGTCCCTTTGTTTTGATTAATTGTTTTGTTCTCTCAGTGTATAACTGTCATCAGGCATTAGTTCTAAAAAACATTTTGGATATCATTCAGATGGGAAATATATACAGATCAACATTCATGAAGCCAAAAAAAGCACTTTGAAATCCATGATTTCAGCTAATAAGCTGTATAAAGGTATATTACTCTCTGCTATTGTGAGGATCTGCACTTGTTAATCATCAGCTGTCAGGAACAAATTCTCTGGAGTCCATTAGTTCCCTTGGTACACAATATAAAAAGAAATGCAAGTGGATAAGCTGCAGATTCTCTCCCTCCACCCCCACCCTTCCTTTACCCTATAGCTCCAGCTTACATTTCCATTACAACATAGACCCCGAGGTGACCACCGATTATCAATGATTCATCTATATTATCTGTGATTGATGAGTTCTGCTGTGATGTACTTGTTACATTGTGATATATTTTTTGTTCCAATTTACCTTGATCATTATTAAGATTGTGTGTTTCTTTTGCTCTTGCTAATGTCATTTCTCTGATGCACTCATTCTGTGTGCACCTCATTGTGTTGTTACTAAATAAGTGCGAATGCAGTGAGGTGTAATCTGTTAAATATAACAGATGAATGGATAATATTGACAGATTATTTTTTAAAATATTTATATGAATATATATTCTTATATATTCAAACCACTTACTCTATTCCCTAGGTCCCGCCCTTTTATGGACCACAAATCTTGACAAACCCACCTAAATGAGATCCAAATCCATCCAGTGGAAGGCCCATAGCAGGTTCTGTGTCAAGGTGCTGTCCATCGTATACCAGCCGGAAATCCTACAGGGACCCTAACCCACAAACTAAACTTTGGTGATAGTCCCGCTGACACTTAATCCAATTAGTTTAGTGACCCCGAAAATTATGGATTTCACACTGTTGGTCATTTTGGACATTTTATGTTATAGTGTCACTATTCATCTTAGCAACCCCAAAAACTATGGATTCAACACTAATATTGCTACTTTATCAGTCACCCCCTAACCAACCTTACCAATAGGTGTGCTAGGAGTTTCTTAACCCCACAGTATTTTTTCTTTATGACCACAGCTTCACTTACGACTAAACTTGGGCTTAAAAGTCATGGGGACAATCATTAATCAACTATGGATTCGACACTCATATCTATTATTATTACATGTCAGCCCCACTCCTGGGGATGCTATGGGTGTCTTACCCCCAAAGTATTTGTGAATGAGGCATTTATACGCATCATCTGAGACTTGAGTGTCAGTTCATCCAAAGGTTTCTGTCTCAGCGGCACACTGGCTATGAGCATTAACTATGGATTTGACACAATTTTTTTTGTCTCCTAAGGGTGCCTACCCCCAAAGCATTTTTGATATAGTAAATCATATATGTACCAAGCTTGGTCCATTTGGTCAAGGCATTCCAGAGTTATGCTGGAACCCTTAATCAGGCCCTGCATGCAAAGGTGAAGAGTGTCGCTGCTTTCCAATGAATTATTGCTGCCTTTTGCTGCCTCCAACAGCCCTATTGAAAAGGTGCTTTTCACAATTGTGGATCACATCCTATTTCACGCAGGTGGGACATGACGCCCATACTGACAGTGTGTATGGGTGGTGGGCAGTGGAAATATTTCAATTGTAAAGTAAAGGTTTGGCTAAACCCTTGTGCATGATCCCGCTTTCTGCACAAGGTTAAAGTAGGTTCCTGGGTTTTGAAGTGCTAGAATACCCTGCCCTCACACACATGCACTAAAGGTAAATATTTGTCCACATGGAGGAGTTCCACTCGCATGAAGACCGGGAGTCTGATCATGTTCTAATGTACATGTTTATTTAGACAGACGTCTGATGGTTAATACTCAAATTACAGTCTCTTATGCAGCAATACATTAATGTGCACAGCAGAGCACTGGTATGCCGATTAGGAATGAATTATTAATTGGAGTAAACGTTACGAGATACTGAGATGTAATTACAGCAGACGTGGCTGATAAGGGCCCAGGGGTGAAGGAGAAACAAAGCAGGTGTCCACTGCATTCACTGTAATCACTGTACCTGCAGAACAAAGCAGTAACCAATTGTATGTATGGAGGTTGAGCCCCCTAGGAAATTCTACATACAGTATATATATATATATATATATATATATATATACTAGTAGTGCTCTGCATCACTGCAAATGATAGTAAAACATAGATCTCATTTACAAAGCGCAGAGCAAAATCTAGTTTTGATGGTGCACAATGGTGGCTAACAGCGCCAAATTAACAATGGAGCGGATGGAACTATAGCCCCTGGCCTCCATCTGAAAAAAGGCCCACACATAGAGCCAATCTTCAGGCCTCCCATTGAAATGCATGAGGATGAATGTGAGATATGCACTATGCTACACACCAGTACAACAGTGCTATGCATTAAGTGTGATAAAGGGGGGTACAGTTTAATGAAGTGTATTGAATGAATGGGCCCACACATAAATTACCACCTCGCACAACACAGGTCATACCCACTGCAATGGGCCATCGAAATGTTCAGCCCCAGGTCCATGTGGTCTTTAATCTGCCCCTAGTGGCATAGGCAGAGGAGCAGACGTTCTTTCGATTGGAACAATTTATCTTACCATGTGTACCTAGCTTTGCCTCAGCCACCGAAGGCTCCCGGATTACATTTACAAGAGTACAAATTACAATCAGTGGTTGAAGTGNAAATTTAGAAGTGGGGGTATGGACATGCAGAAGTGGCGGTATGGAAACACAGAATATAATGGAAGTCAATGGAGATTTTTAACTTTTCCATTACCTCGGTGGGAGAAGTCCCTGTATGACAATACATATACACATACATATACACCCCTACTTCGAGCCCTGATTACAATAATATACACCATGGACAATTTGACAATTAGGGATATATTTACTAAACTGAGAAAAAGGTAAACTGCAGATGTTGCCCACCGCAACCAATCAGATTCTAGCTCTCACTTTTCTATAAAATACTAGAGAATGACAGCTAGATCTGATTGGTTCCTAATGGCAACATTTCCATATTTCTTTTTCTAGATTAGTAAATCTAGTCCTTAGACCAATGCAACTTCTGTGAAACAACTACATATATAACCATGTAACAGTGACAGTCAGTTATATGTTTATTTTAACATTCATCACGTTTATGTATGGGCCCATTTTTACTACATATCCGTCATGATACATAATATCCCGAAACACTGTTTTTGTACACATAAGGAAAGGGGCAAAACAACATTTAGATCTAAGAACGTGTTAATTTATGTGTAGAAAGCAGATTTTGTCCCCTTATTCCCGTCACTCCAATAATGATAAGCATTGTATTGTAATAAACTGCTAGGGAGAAGTAAAGCAGCAGATGAACGTGGTGCGAGTACCTTCTGCTGCAATTGTTTGTTGACATGGATGCCTCTATTCAGGACACATCAAATATTGCCTTGTGTGTGAATATAGATGTATCATACAGAACGAATCCTCCATCTGCTTCACTGAATGGAAACTTGGCCTCTTATTCTGCCATATAAACTGTTAGAACAGATTGATACATTTCTGAACATCAGATGGAGTCATGAACATGGGAGATATTTGGAAATAAAGCACTTTTTTGTCATCTGCCTTAGCCATGTCCCCAATCATTTGTTTTTAAAAGGCTGGGGACATTGTTAGTGGTAATACAAACTATGGGGGTGCTCATGTTTTAAGGGACATGTGCTTGTGCTCATTTATTAAACAGAAGCACGATGTATGCACATTTGTATACAATATCTAAGCAACACAAAATGGGTGACAATAGCTGTACATCTGGAAAGGCCTATTATTGTAATCAAATATAATATGTATATGGTATGGTATGGTATATGGTCAGCGTTACAGGTATATGGTCGGCATTACAGGTGTATGGTC
>JABWIB010000886.1:0-14257 GCA_016617825.1 Platyplectrum ornatum
TTTTGTTATTGTTTTAATGTATCCTGTGCCCTCTGTACAATTTACTGTTGTGCTGTCAGGGTTGCATATATGTACATGGCAGTGCCTTATGTATTTTGTAATTCTTTACTCACTCCCACCTCATATGTTATTCCTATGAAATCTGAATAAAATGTAAAANGTAAAAATTATAATAATAGCACCCTTATAAACTGATGAACAGCAATAAAAAAGGTCAGTCATAAGTAGTAACAAGGAACATGCTTATGGATAAATTGTTTGTGAATTGATGCTCTCATTGATCATATACGACATATTAAACACAAAGTAAATACTTAGTTTACATGAACTTATTTTCTTATTACTCAAGTAAATCATGACATTATCATGTTTTCTTTTTCCAGCGTTCTGGAGGCGAATTGGCTTTACCACTATGTGCTTTCCAAGGGACTGTGTCTCTTCATGCNCCAACTGGAAAAACACTTTCCTTATCCACCTATGAAGTGAGCAGTGAAGGTCAGAAAATCACTCCGACATCCAAGAAGATTGAAGTGTATAGGTCCAAGAGTGTGGGTCACGAGCCAAGCAAAGAAGATTCTCCTACACAGTTTCCAGACACCAATGTCAAGATCCATCTAGAGGTTCTGGAGATTTGTGATAATGAAGAAGCAATGGATACTGTATCAATTATCAGCAATATAAGTCAATCTTCTACTCAAGCCCGTTCTCCTTCACTGCGCTACTCGCGTAAGGAGAACCGCTTTGTCTCTTGTGACCTGGGAGAGACCGCGTCCTACTCACTCTTTATACCGACCAATAACCCAGACAGTGACATAAATATTTCCATTCCAGACACTGTGGAGGCTCATCGACAAAACAGCAAGCGGCAACATTTGGCCAGAGACAGCTATCAAGAAGAAATACAGTTGTTGAACAAAGCATACAGGAAAAGGGAGGGAGATGGTAACAGCTGAACAAATTTATGGTTCTTATTTAGCATTTAAGGGCATAGTTAAATGTCTTTGTGCAAGCTTTCAACTTATTTTCCTCTCTTCCGCAGTATAAAACAATTTCTGACATGTCATCGTACAAATCTGGTTATCTATACTATACTTAATATATCTACTTAGAGTGTANCATTGAAAATAGAGAAGTAATTCATATTTAAAAATAATGGAGCAATAGATTGTCATACATAAACCACTCAGCTGCATGTGAGCCTATTTATAAATGACACATGATGCAAAGAAACATAATAATACAGCACATTTTAAAACCCTGTGCAAATAGGTATTCAAGTAGTGTTGTATGTGGTACTATATACAGTCACTAAATACAATCACAACTTCTCCTAATGCTATTTGTGATACTATTCAGTTCGATCCATTTCTAATTCCTACATTGATTATAAGCATATTGATTATCCATACATTTATATTTACATGCTACAAATGAATGTTGACTATCACTATATTGAAATATAGTGAAATGGGAATGGCTGGTGCATTCACTCACATTCCTAACACATCCTCTACCATAGGATTACATGACAAATGTGACGTCAGGGNATACCGTCTAGCCAGGTGAGCGTCATATGGTGGGTGCACATAGTAAAGCTCTCCGCCATTCTGTCTGTGTTACTGGTTTCTATATATGGGGGCGCCTTCACAAATGTATCATCAGATCCTCTCAAATCAATTTACATGTTTCTAGCCACAAGTTAGTTTATTTAATATGGAAGTTTTATTATTTAGCAAAGTATCTTACCAGGAAGAAATACACTTCACATTATTTGAAGCTTGTCCTAGATATGTCAAATGAAATTGTAAGCTGCCAACAGATAAAAGTCAATAACCATTATGTCTGTAATCATGGAAAGATCTTAGACAAGTAATAATTTTAAATAACTTGGGTGGGNGTATTCTAGGAATAGGAGACAACAGCGTAGACAGGTGGTCCATTNAATTTGTTCGATTAGAAATGAACTTGCTTGATAAGTGATGTGAACACCAATGCAATGTTCATGTATTTGATACATTCTGTAATATAGTGGAGGGGTATATATACGCACCCCCTACAGTCAGCCATAGAAATATTATTCAGGTTTTGGCATCTGTGTAAGAGAAAAAGATTGAATTTGTGTCCATAGAAGCAGGACTAGTGCTTGGTTTCTGGGAGCCCTAGGGGAAGATGTTCCCAACCCCATTCCCCCCCACTAGGCCCGGCGACAAGGGGGGGGGGGTGTAAGCTGTGACAGGCTTCACTGAGGTTAATAGTTAATACTATTGAGGGGGGGTCCTAAAAACTTGTGTGTACCGCCCCCCAGGATTTCTCTGTCCGGCCCTGCCCCCCACCAAATAAATATGAATATTTATATCTGTTCCTCTACCTTTCTAGCAGAAATAACGTCCTAGTTTCTTTGTATTGGCAACATGTTATACAGGAAGCTGTGTTGGTCAGCAGAGGTAGTGCATAACTCATCTGATTTCTATTGTCCAATGGTCACCAGTGCAGTAGTCGAATTGGAAATTTAGAAGTGGGGGTATGGACATTTAGAAGTGACGGTATGGAAACACAGANTATAATAGAAGTCAATGGAGATTTGTAGTATTTCAATTACATCAGTTGGAGAAGTACCGGTATGGCATACCCTGTATACCCCCCCACTTCGAGCCCTGCACCAGTGTATAATGCCACCATCTCCCAGGCATTGTGCTCTAGGCAACAAACTTATGTAGCACTGGCCCCTGTATAGAAGAAGCCAAGGACTTTTGGCCAGGATCCAGGCTTCCATTCATGCTGTCATTGCCCTTGTACTCACGACCTTCCAAATCCTGACCACTACATTAAGAATACACAGTGTATTCTCAGCAGCCTCGATAAGGTGAAAGTCATTAAGTGATGGCAAAATGCAGCATTTGCTGATCCTTTTTTATTTATTTTGATTTATAAGTTGTGATGTCAGCATTACAGACTGTACAAGCAATACAGAAATGCAATAGATAACAAAGTCAACATAGATTACATAGATCCACTTGTAAACAGGCACAGGTCCATTATCAGATTCTATGTGAAAGGAGATACAAAGAAGAAAGGAGAGAAGGAAAAACACGAGAAGGGAGGATAGAAGGGAGAGAAAAGGGAAAAGACAATGGCAAACTCAACATACAAATACATCTTTAGTACATATGAGGGTGGTGGAGGCCAGGGGAGATCTACATGGTACTCAAAGGTATAACATAAAACCTATACAATACCAGAACCTTAGTCTGTGAGCCCTGCAGCAGACATAGNGTAAAATGTCCTGTTTCTAGAGGTCTGGATCAGGTTCATTGTTTCCATGGTGGGATGTTGATGGGCACCAAACAAAGGACTAGACTTAAGCCATAAAGCAAACTAATTCTAGTTTGTCACTAATGTCAGATTATTGTCGCACATAGCATAGGAGATGTCTTCTCTGGTTTCAAAATGCTGACATACCCTTTGTTCCCGGTGACAGGAAAGGTATTAAATTATATTTATAAGACCAATAGTTTCCTTATGTGTCAGTCTACAAAAGCATGAATCCTCCTTGTCACCTTTATCTTCATTTTAAGATAACTGGATTCTCAATAAAACTACTGTTGATATAAAGATCAGCTAAGTACAAAACCAGAAATAATCTTTATTATTAATAATTGTGACATTTCCTTACCTGATATTTATCAGTCGTTGTGTGTAATCTCTAATGCATTAAACACATAAGCACTTATATAAAGTAATCATTTGCAGTAAGCATATACAGAGTATTGCTCCAGCTTTTTCAGTGAATGTCAGTCATTTTATTATGGATATTTTACCTTAATTACACACACATAACAAAACAGTATTCACAAAAACCCTGTCATTTTAATAATGGACTGATCCAGACCCTGCCACGTGATAGGTAAATGTTTGCTCCTGCATAGGCTTTGATGGCATAGCTTGTGTCAGCAACAGCACATCTAGANATGCAATCTTTTATTATTGCAAGACGTTAGGGTTATCTTTTTAGATTGTACNGTATGAATATGTGTTACAGTGCCCACACTATCCAGACCTATCCAATCCTCTGGTTCAGAGATAGCATATTCTATAATCCATAAGAATAAAACAATAATTCGCATGATGAAATGCACTGATTACACCAAAGGAAATGAAGTTTAGTTTGTTGATGAACAGGCTATAGCAGTACCAGTGCAATAGCTGAAAGTCATACCACGCAGCAGCTGACCATTCATGCAGGGAGAGACCACTCTCCCCACACTCATGAACCTCTGCATTGTGTACACTGCCTTAACATTTTTACACACTTACCAAGCCTTTAGTGAACTATTTAAATACCTTCCCCCTCCCGCCCTGCGTACACGTTGTATCTAGCCCTCCTGTCCTGCTAGTGCAATAACTTCTGGGTGATCAAGCCAATAATTGCTTTAGTGGATGGTTTAGATGTTTTTTTAAATGGCCTATAATCATGACCAGGAACCAGCACGTTCCCAATGTTTTGAGCAGAGCCAATTGTCTAACCTCAGTAAATAAAGGCCTCCCTCATCTGCCAAAATTGGCCCAGAAGCAGTTTCCCTAGTGGAAATCCCCTCCTTGTCGGACACCTCTTGCTGTGCTCCATAATCCCTTATGTGGATGGTCAGCTCTGGTCTGAAGCCGCTTCTATATATTTTCAAATTATAACAAAGACATTCATGTATAAAGTTACGATTTAGGTAATGCAATATGATTTGTTATGACAGTGTCATATATAATATTTACTGCCAGATACTTACTTACATACTTACTCTTTTTCCTGTAGCACATGAAGTGAAACAACGTGTAGAGTTGGACAAGATTAGAGAACATTGCAAACTAGCCCTAAAGTGTCAGCCATGAACATATGCAACAGAACTGTGTGTAATCTCTAGGTGTTCACCACGGCACTCATGATTATAAAAGCATCTGCTTCGCACGTTGTGCCATGTGGAATAGAAATCCAATAGCAAGTAACAAATTCACCCTGGCATATATGTAACTATGATGTTCTGGGCACTTAGCGATACAAGGACCGCGCAGTTTATAGCTTCTACTGTTACCAAAATGTGTTGTTACTGTGAAAAATAATAATAAACGTATCCAAAATGACTTGTGCGGTGGTAAACCTGAACTCACTTAATTCATATGTATCCTAATACGCAAGGAATGTACACTAACACTGTTGATATCCTTGATGAGAAAATGNTGTATACAAATATAATAATAAAATAATGCTTGTTCCATTATAAAACCTTAGCAAGGACCAGAACCTAGTACTCAAAGCAATGTCATAAGTAATTTAGCAGATACAAGACAAATAGCATCAATTATACATCATACTCCTCAGAGAATAGAGATGTGAGTCATATCATTTGCTTCTAAACACTCTAAATTATAAGATTGCTAGGCAACTACACAGAGGCCAGAAAGAGAGAGCAAACATTGAGAAGTAGCATTTTATTTCATAAAAAAAACTATTTAATGTCTGTCATCCAACAGGTAGAATAGTGACCACCACTGGTACCCCCTCATACAGGATTCTTTATCTGTATGGAATGAGTGACACAGTTATCTGTCGAGGCCGTACAGCCTACACTCATCATGGAATGTGAAGTTCAAACTCTAGGACATAGTTTTCATTCTGTACACTTCGCTTCAGTCAATAATAACTAAATAATAACTAAAGAAAAATAAGTCGCAAATGACTGAAATGATATTTTGGCTAGCCTTTAGCCGCCCCGTTATCGGCACCGTTCACTAGAAGGATCGTTATTCTAGTAAGGGCCCAGCTAGTAGTGGCCAGTCCCCTGTGCTTCAGCAGAGGGGGTACAGGCTTCAGCAGAGGGGAGGTTATTTTGTGAATGGCAGGCATCCCACACAGCTGAATGGANGGGACCTGTCAATCATTAAAGAACTTCTTCTTCCCCTGTTTCCTCACCTCTTATGCGCTGGATGGCTGCGGCTTTAGGTGTGGAAAAAATTTTTTTTTTTCCATCACTGTTCTATGTTCTGAAGCGATGGGTGTTGCTGATGAAAAGATTAATGCTAGTGAATTCTCATCCGATAATCCCTAGTGTCCCCAGTACCCTCGTATTTAGCTGCCGTTTTATCAACGTCTCTAAATAATCTTCACCACACAAATGTGGAAATAACAACAAACTATCTGAAAACTGGTTGGATGGTCGGGTAAATCATACAAACGTATCTGGTCATTTCATCAACCAGTGTGGAATTAGCGGCAAATTGGTTAAATGTATAGTTATCATACAGACAACCATAATCATCCTGATCTACCTGGCCATCCTATAACAGCCTGAAATAAATGACAGTTGTGTATATTATATATGCAATAACAGGTTTTAGGAAATGTATCATAATGAATAGGGTGACAAATTCATATCATATTTTCTTTTGATTCAGTATATAAGAGATTTACTTTATAGTGAGAGGAACCTGTAAGTCCTAGACAGCCTGAGAAACATATTTTTGCAGACTCTACGCTCCAGTGGTTTGGAAAACCAAGGATAAAGCTTTCTATAGATAGCATTACCTGTTGAATGCAAGTAGGAGCTCTCATCACTTTAATGGGCTCATGGCGTTTTGAAGTCCATAAAGAGCTTAATAGGAATGGTGATAACTGAGTTAACTCGAAATCATTCATTGAAATTATATTTACCACGGAGGAAAATACATAGAATGGGAGGTAGATGCAGAAGGAAACAGTTGGGTGAGAATGGAGGAAAAGACCAGGCGAAATTCATGTTTTCATCTGAGAATGAGATGGTTAAAAGTGAGATTGACAAATGGCATAGGGTAAACATATTTTTGGTTCTCACTTTATATACTGTAAAAAAAAATAAAGTCCAAAAATAAAGTTATATGTGTAAGAGCTGAGGAAATCAACAAGAAAATTAGTATGAGAAGTCAGGGGTGAACAAGTATTGCTTGCAAAGGGGAGAAGAGTAATGTAGTACATTCAGGGGCAATGTGTGAAAGAATGACTTCACTGAAAGGGTAGTGGATAAGTGGAATAGCCTCCCATCGGAAGTAGTGGAGGGTAATACAGCAGAAGAGTGTAAGCAGCTTGGGATAAATATAAGGGTATTCTGTGCTCAAACAAACTAGTGAATAAAATTAGGTTGGTATAGTTTTAAATACNCAATGGGGCAGACTGGATGGGCCATGTGGCTCTTATCTGCCGTCACTTTCTATGTTTCTATGTAGAAGGTTAGGATAACCTAAGCATGAATATGTTATGTTGTAGACCACTTGGCACAGAAAATCAAACGTCCGGGGCTAGATATACACCAGGTGGAACAGGAGAATGGAGCTAACTCCAGAAGGGAGAGAGCAAACAAAAACGAAGGAAAGGAGAATAAGAAAACTGCTGTCTCCATGCGATCCAAGTAAACACTGCACTTACATTTATCAACCCATCAGAAACTAAGCTCTGGAGTAATAATAACACCACCGGAAGGTGCCATTATTACTAGAATACCAGAGATAGACCCCCCTCTCTTCACCCTAATAGCTGTTATTACGGACAGGGAGGTACATATGGGGTGACTGTTCAAATACCAAACAAAGCGCAATTAGGTAACCGATGTGTCCATTGTTAAAAGAAAAATGTAAAAAAAACCCAGTAAGTAAATTTACACGTTCCTGACCCGGTAATGACGCGGTTACTGATGAGAAAGCCTCTAAGCAGAGAATGAGTTACTATGCATGTGCAGAGACGTCGGCTCCCTGTGAGGAACAACAGTGTGTGCAATCATTTTGCAGATTAAGTTATAGTGAATCCTGCTTTTGATGTAGCCAGGCCAATGACAGGAAGATGCGGGCCTGGCTACCTTAATTATCAATCCCAGGATTTCAGGTATGTATCACAGGAAGAAGCATGCGGCAAGAAGCTATAACCGGCATGGGCAATGTGCTCCTACTGATCCCTCCACCCAGACTGATTGGAGAGTGTCCCTGCTGCTCAGTAACAGCCCAGCCAAATAAATTAAGATTGCCCCGAGTGCGAGAAGGCTAGAGTCCTGGCAGCCTAGTAGCCAGACGTGAGCTCCGCCACCAATGATACAGATAAGATCCTGGCTGCCCGAATAGCTGGATTTCTGCTCCTGAAGTGTCTGCAAAAAAAAAAACCCATTACTTAAAGTGGCAGGGTGCGCAAGAGGGAGAAACAAGGAGAAAGCCGAGGAGAGATTATAGGACATGGGTTCCCTATTTAGAATGTGAAATGATAGTAGCGAGGAAATATATTGAGGGAGTACAGAATAGGGATAACAAGTCAGGAGGGGGAAAGGAACAGGAGCACAGCCTGGACAGAAGGAGTACAGCGTGGGCAGACTGGAGGGGTAGTATACATTACATTAACAACAAACTGTTTGTGGTGGTTGACATATTTTGTGCATCTGATTATGGTTTAAGTCACTTATGTTTTAAAAAAGTAATATAAAGGCAATTAAGACTTCTTATGTGGCAGTAAGTGTTTTCTTGCCATATGTTTATTTGTATTTGCCCATGGGGTAAGCTGGAAATGATTAAATGTCATCATGTATTATGTAATTTGTGTGACATATTTCTTTCATGAGCATGCTGAATTAAGCCTGAGGGTGAAATTAAGTATCAGCAATGCCTGTCCGCTCAGCCCAGCTGTGGAAGTTTAGGTTTTCTGTGAACATTCGGTACATTTCTTTCCTGAAGTAACAACATAAACATACGTGAAGTACAAGCTTATTAATTAGGAAGCTGTTTCAGTGCATTGCGAGTTTTGTTATTCTCCTGGAATTAAAGCTGCCAAACACATAATAAAAATATGCAGCGCAACTCCTCCCCGTACATTCAGCCTCGAGCCTAGAGGCAGTTACATTTGGTCCAGTTTGGTATACAGAATACATTTACACTCTGTAAGTGACAGTGGAGGTGAAGGCATTGAGCGAGGGGAGCAGCAGCAAGATGCAATTTCTACTGCAAATATATTTAGGTCATTTATTTATCTTTATTAGACGTTTGGTAACAAAATGTTCTGACTAGGGGGATTGCTTCATATCATTACAGTAATTACAGTAATACAGATCACTAAACAGACTACATTTTTTGTTCGGCTTGTTCTGTATTTGCAAACACAGCCAATACAGTATATGGTGTCCATCGTCTTAGCTGATAGTATCAAAAGTGTCTGAGGCTTTTTAAATGGTAATATGTAATAGTTTTATCCTCTGTACAATCCTCCTTCTTTATGTGGATTTTTTTATTGGAAAGGGGGGATTCGACTCTCTTGTCTCTCTCTTCTCTTCTACCCCACTGTCATTACATTAATCTTCTGTTAATGACCCTGTCAGATAGAGAACATTCAGTTATATTTTACCATGTTAAGTTAACTGTTGGCTTTTCATACCACACCATACCTATGTGAACCATGGCTGGACATCGCCAGGAGCTCTAGTCATGAAAAAGGTTTGAATAAAGGCGGCCATTCACTAAAGCGATGACCGTTCTTATGTAAATTGGTGCTGATAAAGGAAACACTCCACTCAGCACCATTTACTAGAACGCTCATATTTCTGTCTCCCATTCGATTTAGCGGAGGTCAGAACTTTTACTTCCCTCTGGTGACGNCTGTACCGGAGCCTGGTACATAGCAGAGGGGAGAGGAAATTATTGACTTATACCCCGTTCACATATACTACCCTAGTAAATCTGTTTTTAACGAGCAGGGTTTTCAGCTGTGGATCTGAATTACCCTGGTAATTAACCCCGTTCACAGTGCTGAATTACTCTGGTAATTCACTAACTACCCTGGTAATTCACAATTTACACCGTTCACAAAGAACCAGGGTAGTTAGTAGTAATTTTAGCGCCGTTCACAATATGCACACTACCCTGGTAGTTCAGTCAACCCGGGAAATTCACTGAATTACCCGGGTAATAGACTTTTATGTGAACGGGGTATAAATGGCAGGCATCCCACCCAGCTGAATGGACAGGGTGCCTGTCAGTCATAAAAGAACATTCAGCTGCAGAACACAATACACTGTTGAATAGATGAATGCTGCGGCACAATATAGATCCGGAATTCGGATTCAGATTATCTTGCTCTAGCATTTCACTTGTGTTTTAATGCTTTTTATTATTATTATTATTATTATTTTGCCACACACTAGAATTTTAGCCCAATTCCACAATTATTGTAGAATGGGGAAAGATTGTCTTGTGTGTGGCCAGCATGGGCAAACTATGTAACCTGTTGATCTCTGACATTCAGCTTAATATCAGTAATATAATAATAATAATATCCGTGAAACATATGTTAATTAAATTGCAAAAATGTGAAATGACCTAATTTGTTGAAAGTGGGATAGAATTGCAAAATGTATATATGCAAATCACTAATTCAACAAAGCAAAAGGCAGTGCAACATAATATTAGCTGTAATGTACGCTAAACAGGAAACCAGCGTTTATGTTTTGACTTTATGTTTTGAGTTTATCTGCACAATTATTACCTTGTATGTTGTATAGTAACAAATAAGACGCTTCATGTGTGGTACACTGTTTGTCCGCTTGGTGGTGCTATCATTCTTGTAACTATAGTTTAGGATACGCTTCCAGTGTTAGGAGATACATTTGTAGAATATTCTATTCACAGAATATTCTACACACAGTAATGCCTCCAGTAGGAAAGATGCCACGCAGCGGAGCACTCGGTGCTCNGGACTATTTCTCCTTATATATAATGTATGCGTTGTCTCCGGGAAGATGGACGCCAATGAACCCTGCAGGGGACACTAAGCTGCAGTGTGGTAACCGGCGCCTAGCAGCAGCAGCACGTGTCCGCTGNTTCGGTAGCGGTGGCGGTTGGGGTTGGCATGCGGGCAGACTACCTGCTCTACCGGCCGTGACAATGAGGAACAAGCAGCGCAGAGGATGGGGCCGGGATCCCGGGGGCCGCGGCCGGGGATTCGGAGGCTCTGCCATACAGAGAGGCGCTAGGGGCGTTAGAGGCGGCCGCCCCCCTCACCTGCGCGGCCGAGCCATAGGCTTGTGGTATGCGGAGAGGCAGAGAGCCGCGGAGAGGAACCGGGTAGGAACAGCCCTGAGCACCCCTCACTNCTGCAAATGGCATGCTCCAAAAGAAGCTTTATACCAGGGCTCGCCTCTCTGGGGAGAAACCAAGAGTGGCAGTATAGGGGTGGAGCAGAGGGCGTGGCAAGCCAAAGCCCCGCCCTCTAAACGGTAAACCCATACAAATCATATTAATGGGAGGGTGTGACATCATCAAGCCCCACCCANTCATAGTAATGATCAGGGCTCAGCCAGTGATCTGTGCCTCCGTTTGGGTCCCAGGAGATTTGCTGCCTCCTGGGATATCTGGAAAGTGCCCAAAAAACAGGGATTTATTGTACTTCCTCATCTTTACAGCCCCTGGATGGAGTGACCAGCTTTGGACTGGCACTGCTCGGGTTCCTGAGGTCCGTGCCTGGATAGTGATGGGTCCCAGTAAAGAGCATGGGTGACATCTAATTATTGGATCCTGCCCATTCAATCTAACAGGCTGGTTCCAGGATGGCCGGCTTTTGACTGGGACTGCACTGGTTCCCGAGGTTGGATCTCCTTGTTGTTACCATGCCTGGGTGGCCATTCATTTACGGACCCCAGGGCTGGAGCAGCACGGGTTTAAAGTGATTGCAAAGAACATACGGTGCATAAAGCGGGGGCCATAAAGATGAGGAAGTTCCTTTTCTTCTTAAACTTGCAAAGACATTGGACTGGATCCCTGTGACGCTGTGTGATAGTGTAGTGTGCGCTATGTACGTAGTGCTCACACATTACAGTCACATCACGCTCCCTCTATCACACTTCAGACGACCCCACATGCGTCATGTTACTGTCACATGCATCAGTCCATAGTGAGAAAATCAGTGGATTCCACACTATGGAAATGATTCCAAGTACCAGCAGAAGAAGACTGGAGATGAGTTATAGAAGTGATAGCAAGGGCCATGGAAACCNTCATGATTGCGGGTCTGCAAATATAGATAACGTTATGCTGGAAATAGGTATGGACGCCATTTACTAAATGTGTAAATCAGGCTCTCTTCTGGATCCAGATCCAGGCTTTAGGCACTAAGGAGTTAAGCTGGCCATACACTGTAAGATAAATTGTTCCAATTTAAGGATTTTTTCAAGAGTGGGCAAAACCATGTTGAATTGCNGTATATTTATTAAGCCGCGAGTTTGCAGTGAGATTGGAAAGTGGAGATGTTGCCCATGGCAACCAATCAGATTGAAGCTTTCAGTTTCATTTTACACACTGGAGAATGTGAACTCGAATCTGATTGGTTGCCATGGGCAACATCCCCACTTTCCAATCTCACTGCAAACTCGCGGCCATGGTGGTAAGAGACAGAATGGNTGGGGGAGAGGGCCCTGCCTGCAANCTTACATTCAAATCNCACCCCATGTCAGGAGGGAGAAATCAAAAGTCTGCAACCCTGTTCTTGATAGNTGCAAAAGCTAAATGTCACCTGTATCTATTGTGGAATACCATCTAAATAGACAATAGTTTTTTATGAATGGAGAAGTATGCATAAAGGCAAACTACTCTATTCATAACGCTGACAGCTGCTGGAGAAGCGAAAGGTGAGGGTAAGGTAGCAAGTAAGGGGAAGGTTGGGGTTAAGCTGAGGGTATGGGAGGGTTTGGGTTCCTAAAACTCACCTTTGGGCACCGCAGAAGTTAAACTCACTCTGTCAGAAGCCTTCTTTCTGCATCTCCGTGTGGTCGCCATAATGTCTGTGATAGGTCTGTAGGAAGAGCGCTGTTTGCAGTGTGAACGCAGTGTTCCNGACGAGCGTCTGTGCTGCGAAAGCTTTTGTGGAAACATGGTTTCATTCAATAGTTTCTATTGACTTTCAGTTTACTTTTCATTTTTTGGTTTATTTTGCTGGGTAATGAAACTGACAATTCCTGTGTTGTTGCTCGATAGATACAGTATATCTCCGTATATACGGTCAGTATTGTAACCTATTACTGTGATAATGATTTGTAGAGAGCTGTGGTACAGATGGATGAATCCAGAGAACAGCAGATCACACGACTTCTGAAATCAGGGCAGACTGAAAATAAAACTGTAGCCCAGGCGAGCTCAGAAGAGTTCTGGTGGGCCACAGAGAACGAGAGGTACAGTCACTTATACATTTCTTTCTTGTATATTCTAGTTCAGTCTTTATCTTGTATATGTCGTCTTGTAATTACATAGCCACGCTTCTCACGAGCAAGTCCCATAAAACGCTTGTTTTACATATCTGCATTTTTAGTTGTATTGAATGACCCTGTTTAAGTTTTTATTCCCAAGGTTCATGCAGGACCTATGNATAATTATAATGCTTTATTTAGAAGGCACTTAGCAGTTCCCACACAGAGAGGTACAATGGACATGCTGTTTACTTTACATTGAAATATGACTCCAAAATATTGCAGGCTATAATGATAGGACGGGGTGCCTCACTCTACTTGTCGCAAACAATCGTACGCTGTTTCCACAGTTTTAGGTTTGTTACCCCAAGTTTTCTTTTTTTTTTTTGCACCAAGTCCCCCTCATTTAATAAAGTAAAGGTGGATTCTTGATTTAGCACTAGTTTCCCTGTATTTCCGTCCCATTCTAAATCTTCTGGAACATCTTCAAATTGCCATGCAGTTTCTCTGGTCTCGTGGCTGGATTCTGAACAAAAAAAAGTCAAATCTGCCTCCACCGGAACAAATGATTTTTCTGGGTCTCCTGTTCGACATAACTTGCCAAAAAGTTTTTCTGACCCTGGAAAAGGTGTCTTCTTTACAGAGTCTAGTGTAGAGAGTCAAGGCTTGGGACACTTGCAACCTATGTGGTAATGCCAGGCTTGANGTGAAGCTGGAAGTGATTCCACTAATTCTAATGCACCAATTTGGCCAGGAAGGGTGTGATTTTTTTTTATTTATTAATTTAAACCTCCTCAGTCTGGGAATAGGTCCAGGCTGGAGACTCCCTCTACATGAAGCTCTTTTCTCACAAGGTCTATTTCAGCACCAGGACCTAGCTCGACTCGTTTTCATGACTTGNGGCCCAAATCTTGTAGTCAAAGTGATTTTCTGATTCAGTCATTAGCACTATGCTACAAGCTCATAAACCAGTGTCTTCTTGCATCCACCACAGTTTGAGGGGCATATATTATCTTCTTCTTTTTTTAGGATCT
>JABWIB010000886.1:15902-33731 GCA_016617825.1 Platyplectrum ornatum
TGTTATTACTTTAACACACCAATTTTCTTGTTCTTTGTATCCCTAGCAATTTCGTGAAAAGTTGCCTTCCTACAATATGAAAGAGGTATGCAGATATATTTATCATCATCTACTGTTTGTTTGTAGTCTTCTGATGACAGTATTTTCTCATGGACAGTACTGAATGGTCACCAATGTAAATTCCCTGGTGTCTGGTCCTTGCCNTCAGTCTTCACTGGAGACGCATCGGCTATATTTGTTACTAGTGTAGTGAAGTATTGTAAAATATAAGCAGTATGTAGATTATTTTACAGTGCCNAAGACACTTCATTATGTCCAGTCCTCTTCATCACTGAGGGATGGGGGAACTTTATTGTACTTTATTAGATCTTATAAATTGTTACTGTAGATTACTTTGTGATGACATCTCTAGCAATATTGTACAAGCTTTTGACTAACTGCCTGAGGGGAAGAAGTAGTGGTACACTTTATACGACAGGGCTGACAAATTTACAGTGTTTTAATGATATCTAGCCAACTGAAATGTGTAGGAGCATTTTGTATCTTTAGGTATTAATGTATGTTTTTCTTGCTGCTGCACCNTGACAATGGTTGACACACAAAGACAATATAATCTTCATTCTATCGCAAGCAAATATATATTTCTATATATTCAGCTGTCATACATATATATAGGCTTTATCTTCATTTGTTTATATATCTTAAATCCTATCAATATGATTCTGTATCCATCACTCTATAGGCTTTTGTTCATTCTCTTTGATGTTTTATGTTTCAGGAGATAATTAGAATGGTAAATTCTAACCGAGTGCTGGTCATTAGTGGGGAGACAGGCTGCGGAAAAACGACACAAGTAACACAATTTATACTGGATGACTTTATTACCAGGGGCAAAGGGTCTGCATGCCATATTGTGTGCACTCAGCCCAGGAGGATCAGTGCCATTTCCGTAAGTTACTCCACCACTGTCTATTTAACAGAAACATTTCAGGGGTTTTTTTGGTTAATAACTTTAGTATGGATTGTGGTATTGGAAGTGTCTTGTGTGTATGAGGTCATATAGTTAGTCTTAAGACACTTATAATAAGANAGGNCTGGATCCAGACTTGCACANTAAGCAGTATTTTGGGGTACTGCTTATTTCGGGGTCCTAGAGATTTGATTGTAAATATAAAAAAAGAGCCTTTATTTAGCCGTGGGTAAAGTTTGAAAATGACTGGAAATGTTTAGGTATTTCTGATTTGTTGCAAATTCAAGTTTTTGTTATTTCACCAATTTTTAGTAGTATAAATGTACTTTTACAGGTAGCCCAGCGTGTAGCTGCTGAACGAGCTGAATCATGTGGGAATGGAAACAGCACAGGTTATCAAATTCGCCTTGAAAGGTAAACTGGGAAAATCATTACTGATAGTGACTATGGGGTATATTTACTAAGCAGGGAATTTGCTGGGGAATTGAAAAGTGGGGAAGTTCGAGCTCTCAGTTTGATTTTACATACTGGAGAGTGTAAGCTCGAATCTGATTGGTTGCTATGGGCAACTTCCCCACTTTTCAATTCCCCAGCAAATTCCCTGCTTAGTAAATATACCCCTATGGACCTGATCCTCTCTTCAGTATGTTCCTATAAAATCCCTGCATGCAATCCAATACGCCATATACAAGGTAGTGTTCTAGGTAATTGGCATGTGTGCGTTAGAGCTGTACTACCTGTGTACACATGGAACCCAGAGGAACTACTATTGAAACATGTAATGTGGTTAGCTGAAGGTGAGACTGATGATGCATGAAGCAGTCATCCAAACCATAAGGTATTAGAGAGAGGCAACACATAATCTAGGACAGTAATACTTCAGTAATTTCATGTATAATGATAAAAATGCTTTCTTGGTGAAACAATATAACCTCTTAGGAACGAAGAGAGAGCCTTGTAGTCATCAGTCTTTTGTGACACCACTCATGCCAATTAAGAAGAATATTTATCTGTGTAACCNATGATCGCAATGAAATGCTGTGTCCCATAGTATAGTATTTTTAGATAANTATATTTAGAATGTAAAAAATAGCTGCATACTAGAAATTATCAGCATATCATGGTAAGTCACGCAAGTAAGAATTTACCTGGTTGACTGTCCTGGTTCCTCTCTAAGATGCTAAGGTGTGCTTCCGATTCTGCGTGCTGTGCTGATCCATTGGCCACTGAATAGGGAATGCAGCTATCTTTTGTGGTGGTGCAGCTATTCTAAGTTACTGGAACTGGGACTTTTATTGTCCCATAAAAACTGCTGAAATTGGACTGAATAGATTTACTAGTCCTCTGCCATTTAAACAATACCTTTTTTCTAAATCTGATTTAGTGCATTGATAAGCAGCAGCAGTTCTTCATAATGGATCCCTTCTAAACTAATGATGTCATTGTACGTGGTGCATGCAGTTGCCATGTTGCTGATAATTTCATTTTCTCATTTTTCATTTTGTTCTTTTTCATTTTAGTCAGTTGCCCAGGAAACAAGGTTCTATATTGTACTGTACGACGGGTGTAGTGCTAAAGTGGCTGCAGTCGGACCAGTAAGTGCACCTCTGAGTTTGTGCCGTGTGNATTCAGTGTGATGCATTTTAAACCATTGTCGTTTTGTTTCAGAACATTGGACTACGTCAGTCACATAGTAATTGATGAAATTCATGAGCGAAACCTTCAGTCTGATGTCCTCATGGCTATTGTAAAAGAGCTTCTGAAGTATCGCAATGATCTGAAGGTCATATTGATGAGCGCCACTTTGAACGCCGAGAAATTTTCTAAGTATTTTGGTAATTTTGATTGTTCTGATTTACTGTAAACATGGATGGGTACTTTGCAGTTTAAAGCCTGGGAACTGCATTTCTTTTTGTTTTTTTTTACCCTGACCAAAAAGACTTCTGTAGAATAGTCTTTTTGATTATATCTTCTGTTGGACTTAATATATTATAACATTTTATTGATTACTATGTTTTAGAATGATTAAATAAAATCTATTATTGTTATTCCTATTTAATAATTTTGGCATTTATTTTTTCATTTATTTCTAAGTATATTTTTATGGTATAAAGTGAAATATATATATATATTCTTTGGATATATGCGCAGTAAACTGTTTTGTTATAATTTGAGGTTTATTTAGGAGGTTTTTGACAAATTTCTCTATTTACTAGCGATGATCTAAGAATTATTTAAAAATAATTATTTATTAATTTAGCACTCATCAAACTGTTCTGTTCTATTTCATACTTTATGCTGTATTAATTATGACCCTTATCTATACAGACTCTTGCCCAATGCTGCATATTCCAGGATTCACATACCCAGTGAAGGAATATATTTTGGAGGATATAATTGAAATGATACAGTACGTACATGCGTCTTTTCCTTCTCATCTTATAATATTTATTTTATGTTTATTTCCTATACTATTGTTACACCCCTTTTCCGTGTAAGAGTGTATATGTAAAATATAATATTAACTATTAAACAATTTACACTAGTAATAAAGTACTTCTTAAAATATCATTTGCTATACTAATGCCNAATATCAATCTATATACATATTCATTATAAACATTAATAACACTGAACTCCCCTGCAATTCATCATGGTTTTGCCCACTCTTGACAAAAGCTGGTCGATTGGAACAATTCATTGCATAGTGTATGGCCAGCTATACTTAGCTGAAGATCCATGTCTGGGGTACAGCTAAACGCCCATTCAGTCTCTACAGCACTAGAAATTAATACTTAATTAATACTGCCCCTTTATTTGAAGGTCACTTTATGCTCTGTTACTTTGTTTCCTCCAGTTCTAAGACATTGATCTGCCTTCAGTCTCTGTGTCACTCTTTACATCCTTTGCTCTCTCCCCTGACTCTCTCTTCCTTCTGCTCCTCTCTCACCCCTGTATCTGCTGCCTTTATTGTAGAATGCAGAACTTCTAATACTGTATTATTGCTGATAATAATAAAGTCCAACAGTCAGGTAAACTCTGGACAGGGGATGGTGGTTACAGGGTCCGGTAATCGGACTCTACTTACACACCACAAGATAACGTACCCTCTGGATCATAATCAGTCGGAATTTCCAAACTATCAAATTATCGTTCCAGAGNTATCATTTGCTAAACTGAAATTGGGTCTCATTGAAAATCAGTTCTAAAGCCATNTATAAAGGCATCATATCATTTTATCCATCTTCAGGTTACTTGGGGCTCTTTAGAGCCAGTAGTAACACAGAGTCTGATGGCGAGATGTGTCTGTGTAAATATATTTAATTCTTCTTTTTAAGATACATTCCTCAGCGCAATGATGGGGGGCCACAGTGGAGGAAAAACTTTATTCAGGAACACACAGTTCGTCCAGAACAAGCGGAAAAGGAGGCTATATACAAAGAGCGATGGCCAGAATACCTATATCAGCTACAGAAGAGGCAAGTGACAGATTCTTATCTATGCTACAATGTATCCACAATTGTCAAAGGTCCACCTGCAATCAGACAAACCTAGATCTAGGCCAGTCTANTAACACTGGGTATATATAATCTGGAACTGGGGGAGAACCTTATTCAGTCTTTTGCAATTATTTATTTAAAAGATGCAGGTTCCACATTTAATAAAGAAAGCTGATCTTGTTACAATACCCCAGGGTCCACATTGAGTGCAATAAAAGGATTTAAACTATGTGATTTTATGGATTGTCTTTATTTCTGATTACCACCCATTTCATTATAATTAATTCTAAAATGGTTTACTCTTTTATGTAGGTGAGGAACTGATCTTTTGCTTATTAGTTATGTTTTGTCTTCCTTTTCTCCAGGTACTCTGAAAGTACTATTGATGCTCTGGAACATATAAAGGATGAAAAGATTGATCTTGATCTGATCTTAAAACTTATAACACACATTGTTCTAAAAGGGGAGGTTAGTAGTTACATACATTGTATATTATTGGTATTAATGGCTGGATCAAAGCAAAGCCAGCATTCGGGGTTTAAGCTGTTAATTTTTGTCAGTTTATTTAATGCAATTGGGTCCCGCTCCGCCCATTCATCTCCTTGCTTAGAAAAGACACAAATCTAAGTATGGTCTACTAATNTATTCATAAAACATGGTTATTACTGGAGATGCAACAATACAAACAAAAATAAGTAAGCGTACAAATCGGGCTACTGTATGTTGTGTACATTATTTTCACAAATACAGTGCAGACAAAGGGATATAAAGCAATTTTGTTACCAAGGTTAAATATACACCAACCACCTTTTAACTGAGATTTCATCATAACATACAATAATGGTGTCAGTGGTGTCTGAAGGTTATTGAATATAAATGTCATATCTATATACGGATAAAATAATAGATAAAAGTGCTATTATTAAACGCTCGCGCTTTTCTTTCATCATTTTATATTTCTAATGGCTCACATTTATTCAGTGTTACTGTTTTGTTTTCTGTGTCAGGATGGTGCAATCTTGGTCTTCCTTCCAGGCTGGGATAATATTCGTTCCCTGCATGACTTACTAATGTCACAGGTTATGTTTAGGTCAGGTGAGTATCATTCCTGAAACATTTACATACTCTTTATGTCCTGTTATAAGAGTGACAACTTATTTTGTTTTTCTACTTTTCTTTTATATTCTTCAATGTTAAAAATTCAGTGCATTGTTTGAATGAAATCAGTACATTTTTACATATGTATGCTCATTTCTTACCTAGTTGTTCAGCTCTTCTGATACATATTGCCTTGTTTATACCTTCATATGTATAATCTATTTGCATTACTATTATAATAATAGGATGTGGGATTGCCTTTGTGTTATTTTTCATTATTGTTGTAAATCAATTCCCCATTTGGCTTACTTTTAAAGTAAGAAGCTAGTTTTTCAGTTTTAATGTGTTGACACTTCTCAATCTCTATATAAATAAATAAATAATATGTAAACATTTCCTAATGTCTTGTATTCAGTCCATATGAAAGTTATGGGGTTTGTTTGATACTATTTTTATACTGTTATAATTATCTTTTCAGATCGATTTATTATCACTCCTCTACATTCATTAATGCCAACTGTAAATCAGACTCAAGTAAGTCCATAAGCTAATTTCACCTTCTTACACATTTAACAATGGTAATGGTTCAAGGGCCACTCTGCATTGTGGACCTGATCCAGCGTTTCCCGCAGGCAGATCCTGCGTACACGCGTATTCGTTTCTTAAGAAGCATGCAACTCTGAATAGCATGCAGTGGAGAGGGGCATGNAATATGAGTGAAATATTATAAAATGAAAGTATCACATATTTAGCACATTCGATGTATCTGATCGATGCATCTTATAGGTGGATGGCCAGCATAGGATATTACAGTTTAANCTGGTAACGCACTGCTAAGAGCTGATCTGGTTTATCCTGCAATACAAGTGAATATATTGATACACTTTGNTTGGATCCAAAATGTCATAAAATATAACTAAAATATTTCAATACCTTTTGATGGGTGATTGTCAAATTTTGCCTCAGGTTATCTCTGTGTAATCGCCATAATTACCTACTCGCTTTTGTTTATTTATATATAAAATAATCACAAGCTGGTGATGGGAGTTGTGTTCNTCTGTTCTCATGCTGCACTAACTTTCATTATCAGGTTTTTCTAACGCCACCACCTGGAGTACGGAAAATTATAATTGCCACCAACATTGCAGAGACTAGGTAAGCGTAATAGTGAGCAGACAGATAGCCTTAAGCTTATAAGGAAAAGCATTGCATTATAGTATTATTCTGTACTTATATTTTGTACTTTTATTTATGTGCATAACCAAAGACATACATTGCACTTCTCAAATAAATAGAAACNGTATGTAGATTCATTGTCTACAATNATTGTTTTATTGTGTTTTAGCATTACCATAGATGATGTGGTTCATGTGATAGATGCAGGAAAAGTAAAGGAAACAAACTTTGACACCCAGAATAACATCGCCACCATGACTGTAGAATGGGTTAGCCGCGCTAGTGCCAAGCAAAGGAGAGGGCGTGCCGGAAGGTGAGAATATGTCTGTGTTTGTCTCTCTCTGTTTCTGTCTTTACAGGTAAGCAATTCTCCTTAAGACAGGCAAAAATACCAGGCAAGAGTGAATTGGCAGCTGCCAGACAATACCAGCCTTATGGACTTTGAGCCATTTAAAAAAAGATGACTCGATTGTGCTATATCTTTATGCCTGTACTATGGTTACTATACAGTTAAAAGTCCACAGATTTTATACAGGATTGTCTTGGTTAGTTAATCATTTAATAGTAAGTAGCCAGGGAAAATGTAAGATCTCTATAGGCTTATGTTTTCAGACACACATAATTTAGCTGGTGACAGTACAGTACATTGGTGACATTTTGAAAGTATAATATGAAAGTACGGCTTATTTGGTGTTTTGCTTCACATCCTTGATGAAACTATGCCATATTTTCTCCCAGAGTAAAGCCAGGGTTCTGCTACCACCTATATAATGGCCTGAGGGATAGTCTACTAGATGAGTATCAGCTACCAGAAATTCTTAGGACGCCTCTGGAAGAGCTCTGCCTACAAATAAAGGTATAGATTTATGCATTGTGCTTTTCAGTTTGTATTTGCAAGGTTTTAGTATTAACCTTAATATTAATGTTCTGGTGCTCTTTCAAGATGCTAAAGCTTGGAGGTATCGGCTATTTCCTTTCAAAACTAATGGATCCACCATCAGGAGACGGAATTTACCTGGCAATAAATCATCTCATGGAACTGGTATGTGCTTGTATGTTTTCAGTTTGTCAGTTGTTACTAAAGTGCTAGCATTTCTTCCTCATTCTGGATCTGTTTTAGGACTAAATTTATAGCATTTCAAAAATAAATGTAACCTTGAGCAGTTTAACTTAAAATATGTTGTCTGTGAAGACTAGAACTAGACTAAAGTTTATTAGTAAAGGAACAGTTGAACTGACCCGAATTCCTTTGCCTTACAGAATGCTCTAGATAAGCGAGAAGAACTGACTCCGCTTGGTTTTCACTTGGCACAATTACCAGTTGAGCCACACATTGGCAAAATGATTCTCTTTGGTGCCCTGTTCTGTTGCTTGGATCCAGTGTTAACAATTGCAGCAAGTCTCAGCTTTAAGGACCCATTTATTATTCCTTTGGTGAGTAATACTTTTCTAAAAATAACTGACCTCTGTTATAGTTTACTTATAACTTCCTGTATCTTATGCCTTGCTTGCATTGGTTTCGCTCTTATTGTTTTGCGGTGTTCAGTATATCGAGGCACGTGGATAGGTTACATACATAGTGTGTTATGATTACACAAGTAATAGCAAAACAGTAACATTACACCCTCCAGCTTTTATAGAATGATGAAACTTGAAAGTTCACATTGACATACTGATGATTCAGGACTTGTTGGTACTGTATTTTTTACGTGCATAGCCAGAGTTTTTTGGATTTATGTCTCACAACTCTGGTACCATTTAGATTTTATTAAATATTAAATGTATAACCAATCAAGTTAAATAGGTTGTAAGGATGGTGTATGGGTGCTGATTGTCATTGAGAATAGGAACCACAAGTTATTCAAATGCTCATTCACAAACGTCTAGCAAATTCTCGTTGTGTCGTAAGTGCTATCTGGTTGAATCTACTATTTTATTTTAAGGGAAAAGAGCAATTGGCAGATGCAAGAAAAAGGGACCTGTCCAAGAATACAAAAAGTGACCATCTGGCAGTTGTGAACGCCTTCCTGGTGAGCAGTGCGTTTAATATCANAGATTCTGGGGCCGATTCAATCCCGCGCGAAGACGGGAAAAAACGNGAAGTGCTATGAGGTGCGAACGAAAAAACGAGAGATTTCCTGCCNTACGCTATTTGCGCCTAANGGATTGAATCGGCCCCTAAGTGACACCATTTTTGGTATGNCACTGCATGGGCTTGGTTTTATTCTAACATAGTCTTTATGTTATGGAACATTTTTTCACATTTTATTTTGTGTGGTCTAATGTGTATGATTTCCTGCTCCCTTAGGGCTGGGAGAAATCGAAACACATTGGATATAGAGCAGAAAGTGAATACTGCAGGGAAAACTTTCTCTCCGCTAATAATCTTAAGGTAGCATGCCAATATTCTGGTTTCTTTATTACAACAGCTTGCTAATAAAGAACATGCTAACAAACACCTTCCTGCTTGTATTCCCCAGATGTTGAGTAACATGAAAGGTCAGTTTGCTGAGCATCTCGTAGGNGCTGGGTTTGTGAGCAGTAAGAACCCAAAGAATCTTGAATCCAATATTAATTCTGGTATGTGAGAACACCTCGAGGCTGTCTGTTCCATGCTTTGTATTATTGCTCCATTTATCGTTCCTTTTCTTTGGTTTCTAGATAATGAAAAACTCATTAAGGCTGTAATTTGTGCTGGGCTGTATCCTAAAGTGGCTAAGATTAAATCTAGCTTCAATAAAAGAAGAAAAGGGTAAGTAACTGGCTGATGGTGTCAATGTCATTTCTCATGCATTCCTCCAGTTTTCATTTACATGTACTTTTTAATATGCTTTTCATGTAGTGCAGTCAGTCACCACATAAGCTTTGCATACCACTGTAGTTCTAAATCCAATCTATGTATCAGATACTTAAAAATAAGAGAGGACGTTTCACCTGGGTAAAACCATGTTGCATTTCATGGCATTAAAATTCACTTANATTTTTGCATCAAGGGAGAATACTTTTCTTTTGCTTATTACACACATACCGACCAGCGTTACTTTCCAGTTATTTAGACTGGGATCAAGTAATCTCTCACCTCTAATACTGTTTGCAACAGATGTGTACCTCCCCCAGAATTCATCATGATCCAGCGGTCTCCCCATTATAACAGCTATTTGGGGGGAGGAAAAGGGAGGAATATAAAGGAGGCTGCTGGATTTCATTACAGAACGCCATCCTCTAACACATTATGCCGACACTTTGTAAATATAACTGTCGCCTGCCCTGCATTCATTAGAGCAGGCCNGTTGTGATTGTCATTCTTAAACCTTGTATAGATAGATGATGGGTAAATATTAAATATTTTTACATGAAAACTGACTATCGCCTGAATTTACACACAACAGTCCTTAATAAATGGAGCCCGAAGTACCTTAAGCCCTCAAGTTGTGTTGTGCTCTTTGTAATATTGAGTCTCATTCATATTGTCCATAAACTGGCACAATAATCCCCACATCACATAGTTAGGTTACTGAATAGATGCTGATTGCGTCTATACCATCTGACACATTTTATAACCACTTGACACAATTTGGAAAAGTATTTAAGTCTTAATAACAAATAAGTCTGTATATATTTGTTTTATTATTTCTTTATATAATGTGTGTTTTGAGTAGAGTGTCTATCAGTACGAAGCCTGATGGCAGGGTCTGCATTCACCCCAAGTCTGTCAATGTGAAAGAGACAGAGTTTCACTACTCCTGGCTGGTGTACCACCTCAAGATGAAGACCACCTCTGTGAGTGAGGACATATTCTTTTGATGTATCTTAATGATTTATGTAACATTTTATCAAAGTCATCTCATTTCAAAGAATTTTGATCTATGTCCGGAAAAACCGGCATATGTCATTTACCACAATCATATTTTTTCATCACTGTCTTGTTTGCACAGATTTACCTATATGACTGTACAGAAGTCTCTCCATACTCGCTCCTTTTCTTCGGGGGAGATATTTCCATCCAGAGAGATCACGATCAGGAAACTATTGCTGTTGACAAGTGGATTGTTTTCCAGTCACCTGAGCGCATTGCAAATTTAGTCAAGGTAATATACAACTAATACAGGTTGCTGCTGAATGTGTGTAATGTACCTTTTAAGTAACTAAATCTTACACATGCGGAGTGTTCATAGAGCCGCGTATAAAAATGAGGTACGATGCTTGGNAACTTGAAATCTTAATGACTTCTGGAGAAGAAAGCTGTTACAATACGACTCACTAATATTTATGATCTTTTTGTCTTGTACCAGTAATATGTAAAGGAAAAACCCCAGTAGCAATGTGCTTTATCTATGTCTTTGCCCTGTCTTTTGTAATGTAGGAATTGAGGGCAGAACTTGATACCCTTCTACAACAGAAGATTGAAAACCCTCAGCCTGTGGACTGGAATGATACCAAGTCACGAGACTGCGCAGTGCTCTCAGCTATCATTGATCTGATAACCACACAAGAGTCTGCAGATGTCCCTAATAGAAAAAGAGACTGAAGTCCTCCTTCACATGAACCAAGTGACAAGTATTTCTTAGGACATTCTTGTGCCCTGTGGCAGCATGTGTAAAAACAACACATTTCCAGGCTGAACTGATTTTGGTTTGTGTGATGCTTTCCATGTTCCATTTTCTACTTCTACTTTTTGCACTATAGAATGACATTACTTTGTAAATATGTGTAGTAATTCCATTGTCTGCAGAAATGGCGTAAACATTGAATGAAGCAGAAGAGGTACCAGGTGTACGGCCCTTCTACAGACAGAAAAAAATATTTATTTTGTTTAATGGATGCATTGCAGCTGTTGGCATTANCAAATGTGGTTTGATGAGAACTGCATGTTTACAAGTAGGGTCTGAGCCAGTATGTTTGTTCATGTGTACTGTCTAAGGTTATCATCTATGGAGAAATAGTTTTTAAACTCTACATGTAAATAAACTCCTACCCTGTATTTATCCATTAGTTACATACCCTGCTGTGGCATGTATCTTGTGGAATTGTGTATACAGCCAAAAAGAACTGTTTTATCAGTGGCTTCATGTGGACTGCATATGTACATACAGTTATTCTGTCTGCCGCACAGATGTATCCTATCTACAGGTACATTTAGTACTTCTTATTTACATATCATGTTTCCCAAAAAGTTCATAAAACATTTTAGAGAAATGTTGAAATGGAGAAACCATGAAATGAATTACTCTGCAATATGTAAATGAAATCTGGAGCAGAGCCCTAATGTTATATCTGCTATTATGACANTGCAACATCTTGTGTTTTCTGTAAGTAATAAATATAAACTGGTTAAGAAACTTGTAAGTGGCAATTTAAAGCAAACACTTCTGTTCAAAGGCCAAAGTTTTATTTTTATTTGTAAATTATCACTGGTTTTAATACAGAGTCTAATGTTGATGGTCAATAACCATAATAGGTTACCTGTACCTTTTACAGATAAGTAATAAGCAGGAATGACCATGATAAATAGCTACCATATGACAGAACAGCTTCACCCTACAATGTTTTATGGAAAAGAAGTGGAGCATCAGCAGAAGAAGCAGCTGGTAGGTGGCGGCAGCAGGATCTGACTGGTGCAAAATGCCTTAATCACTATGGGTAACAAAAATACTTGTTCAGCCAAACCTCCCACCCCCTGTATGCTCTGATTTGTAGCCAAAACACCGGACCACAGCTACACAATGGTTCTATGATTTAATTTGCATTATAATAAAACACAGACCAGCCTTTTACATTCATAATCTTTATATACAGCGGTTAAAGCTAAAACATAATTGTATTCTGTTAGAACTTGAATACAATGTCATTGATTCAATGTGAAAATTAAAAACAGTCACATGTCTCCAGTTTAAACTTACAATAAAATGATACTACATATATTCAACAAGGAATGAAAAAACACTTGGACCCAATCAATATATTTTCTAAACTCTGGCCTGGCTTGAGGCACAAAGAGAACATGTCTGACTTTACATATCATCCATCGAGACACACAATGGTGTAAACAGTGTCTCTTATTCACGACACTGAATTGATCCTCACCAGCTCCAGTAGCTGGACAGACATTGTCTTTAACTGCTACAGATAAGTCCACTATATTTTTACAGTTTGTTGCTGGGGCATGGAACATAATGTCATGTTTCACTGTTGTCACAATGTGACCAAAAGAAAAGAACTTCAGGTAATGTTAATAAATAATTAGCTCCAGTGACGTCAACATTTTCTTTCTTTTAGTCATATTTAAGGGGAAATAGCAGTTTCCTTTTGTTAAGGATACACCAGACTTATCTCAGTGGAACAGGTGGAAAGGACATCTCACTGGGTTAGCAGCTCTTCTGGTTTGTCCTTTCAGATGACAATTGGAGGTGTTTGAGATCTGACCAGTCAAGAGCTTTTCCCTAAGAAAGTGAACCATAATCCAGACAGATGTTTTTCTTGAAGGAAACATAAACTAAACTTCCTTCAAGAGTGAACAACTTGTTATTTTCCATACATGAAGTTTACATAACTTGTTGACTTCATGTATATATGCTCNACTATCCTTGATCTATTGTAATTAATGTGCTTTTAAAACCTAGTAAAATGTTCACATTTAGAATGAAAAATGGTTCATCAGNTTTCCCTTTATTCCTGAAGACATAACCAGAGGAGCTTCTCGGCGACTCTCCTTTGTTGGATGTAGTGAATTCTTTCCTAGACCTTAAAGGGGTTGAAACATCTTTATATGTCCAGAAGTTATTCACAGCTTTGCTGCATCAGTCTGAACTTCTGTTTGTCCATTGAAGNGAAGTGTAGTAAAATGTAAAAGAAGAAATCAGTCACACAGAGCTAAGTTGATTTGTCTACCCATACGATGTTGCATCTTCACAGTCCAAGACTCAAGCACATGGTAGCACTTTCCCCAACATACAGTGCTACTAGTGCAAATGCTGTAGAAAAGAGGATTNTGGGATCTACACATTGGTTTCCAGTGCAAGCAGTCGCCCCATGCGCTCCATGTTCTTTTCTATTGTAGCACGACAGGTTATTTCCTTTGCACATTCTATAGGAAACCAGCCTCTTTCTCCATCCCTCAGTCTTTCACCTTCATACCACCCTGGAAAGCAATACAAGAGGATTTATGATCCCTACATTCTATTGTCAAGAAGCAGCAGAGATACTTGTGTCATATGCAAATAGAGTTTGGAAGGTATGAGATAAATGCTCGTACTTATCACAGAAAGGTAGATTCTNCAGNATATATTACTCTTATATTGCAAAGTGNAGAGAATAGGAACATTCATTTTATTAACTAATACAGATATTATAAAGTACCCACCGTCATTTACTTTCTGATACACCAGGACAACATCAGCAACTTGTAGGGANAGTTCATCCGGCTGCTTAGCTGTGTAGGTCCGAACAATCTCAACTTGAGTTAGAGCTACGAATATAAATAATCGCCATNTTAAATATGCTGCAACATTTTACTAATAAAACAGAAAGGTAACAGATATCCGCCACCACTTATGTTCTATCATTGTGTTCCCCCAATACTGATCACAATTTGGTTTATTTCACCACTCTCTTTCCAATATTCTAAAGATGCATATTGAAAATAGATNATTAGGGATAAGTAATGGCATCATTTATGTAAGCGATGTGGTTGGAGAGCTATTGGGTGGAGAAATTGGGGCAGATCCAGAGTTTGGGCGCAGCGCAGGCGCAGTTTCTGCATAGATGCGCTGTGCTACACATCGAGAGTTGCGNTTTTTTGGCCAAAATGTGCAACTGTGAATTGCACGCAAAAATAATAATTGTTCTTTTTGTTTGTCTTTCATATTAACAGCCTCATTAATTATCAGCCTATAGGTACATTTTTGTAACTGCCAGCACTGTGGACCCAAACAGATAAGTGAAACACTTCCAAATTGTGCTTGCTAGCNGCAAAACTGAACTAAAACTAAACAATAAATAAAATCATCAGTCTTTCTGTCAATAAAGTCAGCATTGGCCAATGTAGCTATGACACAGTTGACACAACAAAGGTGTAAGCACAGCACAAAAGTGCAGGCCAGGGAACANTTCCTGCAACTATTTTACATAGGCTGACTATCATCATAGTATAGCAAATATACCAGTTGCACCATCCCTAGCCAGGCGCAGGCAATAAGCCGCAGATGTTCTATAAACGCAATGCGCAGAGCTAAGCTCAACCCAGGACACGCCCCAAAAATCACATAAAAATATCCTGGCACTCCCATTTATGGGTGTCCAAAAACACGGAGGCGCAGAGGCACACAGACACTAATGTGTGCATCATTAGCGTCCAATTCATCCTTCAACGTGCATGCGCAGGATCAGCCCCATTATATGAGTGGTTTACAGAACAGAAGACATGAACCGCGCAGGACCAGATGCAGAGCTTACACATAAGAGGAAACAGGTGNACAATGACAATGACAAATCCATGTTACGTTTTAGTTGATCTGGTTTTCGCTGAAGTTGCGCTTATTGCACACAGATACCTTAGCGACTGAATATGATTTTGCCCAGGTGTACATTTCAGTGTTGTTAAATAATATAATAAAATAATATAATAGCTGAACCAATAAATCTATAAAGTGATTATAAAATATCAGAAAAACCNTACATGAAAATGTGCCTATATAAGACCTGTTTGACTTTTCCGGTCTATTAGTGTGACAGCAATTAGTCTGTGTGATAAAACGTCCAGTCATATTGTGAAGGCATTAATCAGCGGCTTGTGTATAAATAAATCAGGCACTGTTATTATCTGAGGCACGAATGCTTCATTGTTTTGGTCTAGTTTTTACTAGTCAAATTAAAACCTGATCTGCATTTTAAAGATGTATTTAATTGCCGTCACATCNGCAATCATGTAAATAAACACTGTACAACCGACTGTGATACTGATCCAGTTTGTTTTACAAAAATAAATTGATCCCATTGACTAAATGTCAAATGCCATTTGTAAGCACTAAATATTTTCTATCAAACCAAATGACTGTAAACCTATTGTTAGGGTTACAGATCCCCAGTGGAACAGCAGGAGGCAGTATATGTACAGTATAGAGTTATTCCTACTTACACGTTCTATCTGTGCATGCCTTCTCTTTGCTTTGACCCAGTGCAGTGATCCATCGTGCTCGGTCACTCCTAGAAAAAACACAAGTATGTGATCAATAGATTACTCACTTTATAACAGAAATGATAAATGAAAAGCACCTAGTATTATTACCAATACACAGGACAGCACAAATTGTGGTCTAGTGATACATTTCATTTACCGACGGCTGTTATGACAATGTGTATATGGTAAACCTGTACCTGGGGGGAATAAAGTATGAGTACACACCTATGCAATTATCTGGACAATCTTATTCATCTAGACATTTATAACTATATTACATTTATAACTATATTACAAGAGTACACTTCCACAATCTTGATTTGCAGTGATGAAAAATATTGCGTCTTTGTATCCTGTCAGTGTAGTGTGTATGTATGTATGTATGTATGTGCACCTATGCACATAGTTACGACAGATGATCTCAGATCTGCTGCTATGTTGCTATAATACATACACGTGATTAGACACGCTCATTTGGGCTTGCAAATGTGTGTAAACTTTTAAAAGCCAGCACATGCCATGTATTATTATGTGTTATTGTGTGTTCCCTGCTTTAATTGCATGCAGACTTCAGGAAACTAATGTAAGCATTGAACATTGTATTACTATTTCTCATTACGTGTCAAATAAAATATTATGTAAGGTCTTTTACATGATAATCATGTTCTGACACTTGCACGTGCTTTAGCTGAAACACTTTAGCTGTCTGGAAAGCTCATTTGTCTGGAAACCTCATTTTAGATTCATCCTGATATTGATTAAGAGTGAATTGTAGGTTCTATTCATCTTGGCAATGACTGATGAATCCATGGCCTGGAGCCACAGGTAGTTCTGCTAATCCACTCCCCCCACATTCATGTGTCTTGTACTACAGCTGAAACACGTAACCAAAACAGGAACCTGGGCCTAGATTTACCAAACTGCGGGAAAGAAAAGGTGGAGATGTTGCCCATAGCAACCACATTCTAGCTCTCCAATTCCTATTAAAAACTAGAACGTGTCAGCTAGATTCTGACTGGTTGCTACGGCCAACAGCTCCACTTTTCCAATCCCTCAATTTAGTAAATCTAGCCCCTGCTNTTTAGGTATNTTGAANATGTANAATATACAAATGTGTATAATAATGAGCCAGGAAAATGCAGGGACTGAGATGAATTCTATTATATGTTTTAGCAGCAAGTATTCTAGCTGGTAATCCCATGTAGGCCTGGTGTGAGAGGTGATAACTCTGACACGTTGTCATTCACAAGCCATCAGCAGTACAGATCCTAAGGGTTAAGTATTGGAATGTGATTGTGGGAAAACAGACACTTCAGTAACCAAAAGAAAAACACAAGACCCCCATGAAAATAGTTATGTAATGGCCACACATATATAGCAAGTACATGGTTATGGAATTTTCTATCCCAAGAACATGTCTGTGTGTCCAGCGCCAATGACTTCTCTTATTGACATTTGGGCTTATAATTGATCATTTTTGTCATAACGCAAGAAAGGAAAAGTGCACTGTCTTAAAGAGGAGTCAGTTTCTAAAACAATGGTATAGACCATCTCCTACAATACGGCCCCATGATCCCTGGTCTGCGGGATTACTCCCTNCCAGTATATCATCAGCTATGTGAGTAGTGAGTAGTAACACTTTATATACTGTTCTTACATGCTTTCGGTTCCCAGTAGCGTCTCCACTTTCTCCCCAGCGTAGTTGCTGTGGATGGTGAGTGTGAACAGGTAGCTTGCCGAACACTGGCGTGAGTAGAGGATGGTTGTGCTGTTTTTCAGTGGTGAAGATGGCTCTTCATTTTCACATTGCTCCACATGAAGCTGATCCAGTAATGAATAATCTGTGACATTGTAGCTCTCGTCACTGCAAGAATCGAACATTTTATACATTTAGTTTATATAAACTAGGT